>APFE030796731.1:0-10637 GCA_000404065.3 Pinus taeda | reverse complement strand
GACTCCTCCCTTCAGCTTCTTTGTCACCTTCAAAGAGCCTAAGCCTGCTCTGATACCACTGTTGGGGATTTTTCTGGGAAAATCCCAAAAACACAAAAATTCAAGCACACAGAGGCAATGCTCTGTTTCATTTACTCCAGGATCTTTTTGCACATTGAAGCTTTAAAAAAAAATTACTGAAGAACTGAGTATTGCACCTCCATAAAAGATTTCTATTCATTAAACAAAATCACTGATACATATTCATCCTCTTTCACTCAGAGGGATTCAGCAAAACATTTCAACAAAATTACTCTGTCTCCTTTGAAATTTTACACCACTGTGTGTAAAGATTTCATTTACATTCACTGTTGTGTGAAAACAAAGATTACAAGGATTTACTGCTGTAGAAGAAATAAAAGGATCAACACACTGTTGTGTGAAAAATTACAAATTCACCAAAACTTATTGTTCCCTTTTCACTGTTGTGTGAAACAATTCATGGTTTTTTTAATACAAGCTTCCCCCTGGTTTTCTTCATTCACCTCTTCGCCTTCGCTCCTGCACTGATGTGCGTTTTTGTTTCACTTACCACATTGACCAAAAAAAATGTTTTACTTGTTCTGTAAAAACCAAACTTAGGCCAAGCCCGTGAATAATTAAAAAACAATAAAATTAAAACTATATGACATTGCCCATGCCATTATTTAATTCACGCCCATACTTGCCGTAAAAAAAATTTAAAAATCCACCTACGCATATGACAATTCTTTAATAAAGGTATGGTCAAAATGCAACTTGACTTTACTCCACGCCAAGCTTTTAATGTTGGCCGTATGCAGCTTGGAGCAATCGACGGCGGAGAACGTTGGAGCTTGATGGAGCAAATCGGACCAAGGAGGAGGCATCGGACGAGCACTTTTGACTGACGTTTACCTTCAGAGAAGTTGTCAGAGGGTGATGTCACGCCTCATCCACGCATCAACCCTTGAACCTTCTCGGAGCGACTATGTACGAAAACCACTTTACGCAAGAGCAGGTCTGAGAAACTTACCGGGGGTTTATGGTTTCGCTGCTGTGGTTTCGGGGGATGGTACGGCTGGGTGCTTCGTTGAAATTACATTTTCAACCGTTAAGATCTTGGGGATGGTACGGCTACGTGCTGCGTTGAAATTACATTTTCAACAGTTAAGATCTTTTGTAACTATTTCATATATTGTAGTTATGTTTTTTAGTATTTGGGATTTATCAATTTAATTTATTTTAGATATATATATATATTTTTTTTATGTTTAAAATTATGTCGTGTGACTTATCATCAAAATATTTTAATGATGAATTAAAATAGTTGATTTTAAATCTCAATTCAAAATTAAAATATAATAAATTAAAAATTATTAATTAAAATTACTTATCTCATATCTAAATTTTAAAATTTCAACTAAAAACAAAATATAATAAATTTAAATATCTTAATCAAAATTACTCATCTCACAAACATTTAAAATTTTGCCTTTTATTGTATTTTGTAATACATTTCTTTTTAATGACACATATTCATGTAACTTTGCAGATTAATGCACATATGGGAAGTGTGAATGATATTGCTTTCGTCAACCATAAGGGACAGCTTAAATTTATCACATGCGGAGATGATAAGGTCATCAAGGTATTTATAATATTGTTTTTTTCCTCAATTTTATTAATTATTACAGCCCAGACCTCTTCTCAGGTATTTTGTGTAGAGATCTATATTACTAATTTATTTAGAAATCTGTATGACAGAAATTAGTAATCGATTAGTTAGCAACCACTTAATATTTAATATTTATAGAATGTCGTGAAAATCATTTTCTTTAGTATACCGTACAATAAATTATCTTAAGCTTTCTGATTTATTAATATTTTTCATTCAATGATGACAGTACATTTTCTCTACTTCCGTCGATGGAAAGATTAAAACCTTCCTGTATGATCAACCAAGTTCTGAAATTAGCTACGACGCGCCTGGGCATGGGTGGACCACAATGATGGATCACGGTATTATCTGATATTCTATGTTATGTTATGGTTATATAATTGGAAGGTTTTAATGCACAATAAAGATATCAGCTCGCTAAAATAAGTCAGAAAATTTTTAATCGCTTTATCACTGTGCAATTAGACTCTTTTCCTGCGGTACAAACAGAGGAGATGCATACTTGGTTGAGTGGGACGACCAAGAAGGAATAGTTAAGCGAACATATTCTGGCCTTGGTAAGCGGTCCTCAGAGGTGGTGAAGTTTCACACAACAAAGAAGTTATTGGCAGCTGGAGATGATAATCAAATTAAGTTTTGGAACATGGATAATACCAATATCTTGTCCATAACTAATGCTGATGGTGGACTGCCGGTAAAAAGGATACTTCCCTTCTCAACCTCCGATCAATTCATAGATATTTTGATATGTGACAGTTTACCCCCACATAAAATTTTACTAAGCTTTTCTGGTTAGGACTGGATGTTATATTGATCGACCGACCTTACCTGTTACAGCCCAGACCTGTTCTCAGATTCAATAAAGACGGTTCCCTGCTTGCTGTTACAACAAATGACAATGGAATCAAGGTCTTAGCTAATCCAGATGGAATTCAGTTACTTCAATCGCGAAAGAATAGAAGGGTGCCGCAAGAGCCCTCGGTAACAAAGGTAATATTCTGTCAAAGTTCGTAATCCCTAAGCATATATATCAATATCATGACCAAATCTTATTTGAAGACATAATCGAATTGCAGGCTCCAACTGTAAATCTCATCGATGCTGCGAAGGCAGTTGCCCACATTCCTGGTGCAACAGAAAAACCAGAAAAAACTCTGCCAGAAGCATTGATTGTGAGTGATTTTCCTGGAAAACATACTACAACTGTTGATAACAAAGGGATGGTGGATTCCAAGCAAAGGATTCCAGATGAGGGTGAAAACAAGGGCGAGAACTGGAAGATTGCTGAGGTGACAGATCCAGTCCAGTGTAGGTCGATCAAATTGCCAGATACACTACCACCTGGAAAGGCAAGCCATCCAATTATATCAACTAGATAGAAGGTTAATTATTTAATGTGTTTGCATGTTCTCCTTACAGTCGTAATTTTCTTTGCTGTGTCATCCAGATTGCAAGACTACAATACACATGTTTTGGAGCTGGGCTCTTAGCATTGGACACCAATGCTCTACATAAGCTATGGAAATGGAATCGTGAGGATAGGAATTTATCCGAACAGGCAACAACAAATTATTCACCTGAGTTGTGGCGGCCAAATGGTGAAATCGATATGAAAAATGACACCAGTGCCAGAGGCCCAGGTGAAGTTAATCCCTGTATGGCTTTGACAAACAATGATTCATATTTAATGTCTTGTTCTGGTGGGAAGATGGCCTTGTTTAACCTGCAAACCTTTCAGGTGAGGCATTCCCTTCTTATTCAAAACTTTATTTTAATTTATTTCTTGCTTTCTATAGTAATTACTCCTTTTTATATCAGTGCGTTTGCCTGTTTACCCAATATTATTTTCTTGGTGCTTCTATCAAACATGCAATTCCATTAAATTCAAGAATTTCTATAGAGCTGTGTAAAAACATGTATAACATGGATCAAAACTGTCCTCACTTTAACATCTAATGTAAATTTATATGTAATGACAACTATATTAATGCAGATGTTGACAGATTATCAGTACCCTTCCTTAGCAGCAACGTCGTTCCTAGCTTTCCACCCTAAGGATAATAACTTCATTGCTGTTGGAACGGAGGATGGAACAATTGGAATTTTCAATTGTCGAACTAAGGAGGTGCTGTGGATTTATGTTTCTACTCCGAGTTGTCTTGTATGTTAGCCTCTATTATTGTTGCTAAAATGCTGCTAAACTATTTTGATTACAGAATAAGAGGGCACTTAATGGACACGAGAAACGAATAACTGGCTTCGCATTTTCTGATGTTTTAAATGTGTTGGTGTCCTCTGGAGCCGATTCACGGGTACATATTCTAATCCTTTTCGAATTAACTGTATCACCTTCTTCACCATGTAAGGCTTCACATAAAATTTACTAGTGAAACCAATGTTGTGCTCACAGCTGTGTGTATGGGAAATAAATGGATGGGAGAAGAAGAAATCAAAAAGCCTGCATTCAAAGTCAGGAAAATCAACATCACCACTTGCAGATACTAGAGTTCAGTTTCATAAAGATCAGGTTCACTTGCTAGTTGTGCAAGACAGCCAAATTGCAATTTACGATGCCTATAAATTGGAAAGTCTCCTCCATGTAAGACCTTTCGCCCACACATATTCTTGAGCAAATAGTCTCCTCCATGTAAGACCTTTCGCCCACACATATTCTTGAGCAAATAACTTTTGTTTAAATATTGCGTATCATATTGTAAGTCAATGTTTTTGTTATTGTCTTTCCCTCCAGTTCATTGAATATCATTTTATTTTTATCCCAGGCACATAATTTAAAAATGTTAAAAACTGAGGAGCAGAGACACAGAACAACGCCAAGCTATTGAACAGCAAAGCAGAAACACAGAACAACGCCAAGATATCGAACAGTAGAATCTTTATTCGAATGGATGAATACTTCAGATTATTTGATTCATGTGCCATTACATTATTTATATATCATATTACATAACTGAAAACAGAACTGAAAAACAGTTCCGCCAAACTAACTAACTAGTTGCCTAACTTAATTCGTCTAACTACGATACAGTTGCCTAACTTAATTCGTTGTCAAAAATCTAACAAACTCCACCTTGACAACAATTTCCTAATTTCTTGCCCATGCCCATTCATCATCTTCTCTACAAGCCAAGAGAAGCTAAGCACCACTGCAACTTCTCTACTGTTACTGGTTTTTGTGAATATTCACAACTCAGAAATTTATGGTGCTAAAGCTTTGTTATAAACTAGTTTTTGTTATGAACTGTATATATGGATTCAGCACTATGAAAAAACCTGTTACCCATCAAGCTTGTAATTTCCCTTGGTAGGAAACTATAGAATGAAGGATTTTCATGTTTGGACGTTAGTAATTTTTCTTACTAGGTGTAGTCTAACTTATAGACAAAGTAACCTTTTTCATGACATTTTTTTTTGGTTAATTTTAATCAAAATATGACAAGGATCTTAAAAAATTTAAGTTTAAATTGTTTAATTTATCGCTTCTCATCCGTCAGACTTATACCCCGTCCCTCAGAGTGGTTATCACTTAGGACACCTTCTATAAGGAAGAAACATTTGGGCTAAGAACATTAGGGATTGAAAGAAAGTCAGTTTGATGCCATTACAGAAGGAATCGTAAGGTACGTACTCGATCACCCTTAGGGGCACCCCAGCACTAACGATGCTTGCTGTAGGATATGGGCCTTTTCCCTCTTCCGCACTAAGCAGGTAAGGACCTAGTCAAAGGGATAATGAGACTCCTGTACACTTTTTCTGCATAAATGCATATATAATATAGCCCAAAAGTCATTGAGGTCCTGAGATCTTGAGTGAAGGTAGGTGATACCTCGGTGAGGGTTATCCCTAAATAATTGAGGGGAAATTACATAGAGGATTTACGCAATTATAAAAGAGAAAAAGAATTCTAATGCAATTTTTTCCATTAGTCTATGCGTCATAAGCCTGAAGAAAATCCTGAATAATCATGTCTAAATGAACAATCACATTCCCATGTGTGGGAACTGACTAGCCATACACTGTCATCCTATCACAAAACAATGAATAATACCATTTGAACCTGAAACTCTGATCCTGAATGATAGATGCCCATGATAATTGTTGAATCATCAATATATACCATGTCATACTAAAATAGAAATGTGTAATCTACTGATAGGGTGGCATGTTTCACCCATGCATGCTCTAATCTATCTGCCTGATCCCTGATATCCTGTAGAACTCCCTGATAACTGGTAGCTGGAAATGACTGGGTATCATAATCATCATAATATATAGCTACATGTACCATCAAATAAAATGCATATAACATATAACGCATAACCATAGCATCTCATATACATGTACAAGGCAACATCATCTCTGGCTCACAATAGTCAAATGCCAGGACGATAATCATCGCATGTAGTTCTCTTTCCACACTCCACTAAGGGACCTCTCTGTAGCTTTATATATGATTCCAGTACCTCCCCAGTGAAAAAAACTATTTCATTAAGTTAGACTATGCCTATCTCGTGAAGTTAGACTACGCATATTGTTTATTTTATATAGTATTTTTAAGAATATACAGAATAATAAATTTTTTTCATATATTTAAAATAAGATGGAAAACAAAAGAATCTTCCCCCAAACAAATAAATTCAACATATATACTACATGGTTTGTTGAGGTAGTTATGTCCAACAACCCTTGCCTTACAATTTTAGAATCTAAACGGTTGCCCTAACTGTTTGGATGCAGATTTTACTTTTGTTTTTTTCCTTCTATTTCCTATTGTCATTTGATGAAAATTTACTTAGATTTGATCTAAATCAACCCCACAAGTTGGTTCCCCAAATCAACGCTTCCTTCAACCCTTTTCGAGATATAAATCCCACAAAAAACATAGTGGGCAGATTTGTTACAAAGTGAGAGGAGTCAGAAGGGTGACCAACTCTAAGTGAGTATGGTCAAATATACACATATAATGGTCCTCACCCAACTCTACGCTCATATATATATATATATATATATATATTATATATATAATTATATATTAATATATATATATATATATATATATACACTCGCGACCTCAGAGCCTGACACTTTATTAAAATAACAATTCATAAAGGTTACGAGCACTCCGACCTATGGGCATAACTTTTCGAGTATATAGTTCCAGTTGGCCCACCTTCCACTATCGACCACTGCAATGAACACCTTCACTCTTATCCTCTAGGTTGGTCGATTGTTCCACCCGTCAGCCACTTGTAATGCATACCTTCACCTGTTGGCCCACTAGTGATGGCCAGCTCTTAATTAAAATTTCTTTCGGGCTTGATGGTCGAGGGCAATGAAAAAATTCCCATATTTTGCATCTTCTATCAATAGACAAATCCCTGTTACCCAACAATTTTTAGAAATGCTAATTTATAAACCTTAAGGGCTTCTGAGAAATCTCTATTATGGATTCTAATGATTGACGGTTCCAGATCTCATTACTTGACAGACTTCCTTGGAAACAACAAATTGCTACGTGTTGGGCACACTCAAGTTATATACACATGTATGATTATGTACTTTGACTCTTCTCAACTCCTCTGATTCCTCTTGCTCCTCTCGACTCTCCTTTGGCTTGCGCCACTCCTCCGAGCACATCCTTTCTGTGCCTTCTCGACTCGGCCTTTCTTATATATATATATATATATATAACTCAAAAATAACACTGAGACTGTGTGCATAATGTGACACATATACTATATATGTAAGAGATTGTAGAAGGATGTGTGTATATATATATATAACTCAAAAATAACTATGAGACTGTGTGTATAATGTGACACATATATTATATACGTAAGAGAATGTAGAAGAACATGTTCTTTGGAAAAACTTTCACTCACCCCACACTCTGACCTCTTTTCTTATTAATATCAAAATAATATATAGATTACATTATGGTTCGGTCTAGATTCCCAAATGTAGGATTGAAAAGACCATTTTTGTAACACCTCTCCCTTGTGTATTACAGTATTGTAAACCTAAGCTAAGTTAAAGCTAGGTATGATATCATCCCTGGTGTGTTAAATGTTTGTATACCTAAGCTGAGGGAAGCTAGGTTTGATACCCTCCTTTGAGGGTTAAATTATTCCACAGCTAAGCTGAGGAAAGATAGGTGATATGTAATATGAAGACAAATGTATTATTAAATATATTAATAAAATAAATCACTTGGAGGGTGGAGCACCAAGAGAGAGGAGATGATTGCCAAATCCCATGAGGAATGGGATAGAGATGAATCTTTCATGATAAGCTTCTAGATGTGATTCTAGATAGGCTTGGATGGATTGGATATCCATCGGATGGATGGGAGATAAGGATCCATTGAACATAAAAGCATTGTGGGAGATAAAAGCAAGCTTTTATGTGGAAAAGCATCGTGGAGATAAAGACGATCTTTTCCAGATAAGACCTAGGCAAATGGAAAAATCCATAAAGCAGGACGCTGCTAATGGTAACTAAATCATGAAAGAGGATATTAAATATACAGTGCATTGGTCAATTGAGGATAATTAATCCTTGGCAAGATCTTCAGCTCGGTGGGAATAAGAGGTGATTCATGGCTATGAGGTGGTGCTCCTCCCTCCAAGTGAGGTTTAGTTTGTGTTAGTTCTGTGGATTGTTCAGTATGAAATTTTTTACTCTCTCACTCTTGTTTAGTTGCATGTGATTATGTGAATATTTTATTAAGTTTCTTTGCTATGGGAATGTTGCATGAATTACTTATGCTTATATGTTGATAGTTTAAATGGTACTTTCCTCTATCCAATGAGATTCATTAGCATGATGTGAGTTTTATTTTAGATCTTACTTACTATGAGTTAAATCATTTAGCTAAGATAAGTTGATGGTTGATTTCTTATCTCTTGTAGTTGGAATGGGTAAATCATAAAGCTCAAGAGCTTAAAAGTTTTGTTGAATAATAATATGGTATTGGTTATGCCCCGTGTGAGCTATATCAATAATCTTCTTCATAAGAATATTAGATGTAATAACCCAAAGTAATATCTTATGCTCTCAGTTTGGTACTGGATGGGGAATTGTGCAGATATTCTCGCATGTGCATGATGGGAAATACAAAAGTAGCTTTGCATGCCTATGTTAGTAGAAGTAGATACAAGAAAAGATTCTTTCATTGTCACATGAAGACATTAAAAACATTAAGTGAGATTTAGTTGGTGTCATTCACATGGAATGGTTGTATGTTGATTTTTACACTCTCTCTCTCTATTACCGTTCCATTTACCTTATGAGTAGTTTTTCTTAGTTCTACGAATATTCGAAGGAATTACCTGTGCTTGGATATTAATAGATTTAATGATGTTCCCTCTATTCAGATGAGATTTACTTGCATGGTAGGTGATCATGTTTAAATCCTTACTTGATAGGATGTTAAATCATTATGCCTTGCTTAATTCCCTCTCTTATGAATGTGACTCACAAATGAATGCATATGCATGTCAAAGATATTATGATCATGATTATATTTGAAGGTTTATGCATGTGATAGAGTTATGCAAAAATGTCTCCCATAGAATTGTCAATGATTCTTGCATGTTGCTTAAAGAACTGCTGATGGCATGTCTCCCACTCGTATTGGGATTTTTAGTCATTGTTATTAGCCTATTTAGCTACAACGAAACTCAAATATTTATTCCAAATATGATGAGATATGGATATCAAAGAGTTCTATTAATTGTATGCTATAAATGAACCCTTGTCCTAGTTGCGTCTTAATGACTAAGGATTGATCTAAAAAGTACTGTAATCATTGTATCTTTAATGATTGATTTAATACACTCATGATGGCCACTAAAAACCAAGTTGTAAATGAAGAATTTGTTAATTGAATGGAGCCTAAGGGAGAAATTTCCGGGTAGGCAAAGAGGTTCATTACAAATGGTATCGAAGCATCAAGTTCAAAACTTTCGCCTTATGGGCCAATCTGCCTCTGTAGAAAAATAACCCCAAAATTTATTAGAAAATTTAAAAAATTGAAATTCATAATGATTTCTCTCCACACAGGGAAATTAGGATTTCTTTAAAAGAGAATCCAAACATAACCATGGTTATTGAAGGGTCAATAAGATATGTATAAAAGCGTTTTTATGGATACAATCCTTATTAGATAAAAGTTTAAATTATGTGATATGTTACGAGTCAAATCGGGTTGCATGTAACATCTCTTTTATTTTCATGCAAAGTTAATATGAAAAGCGGTTTGAATTATTTATATACGAAACTGTAGAAGAGTACACATTTATTAAAATAAATTAACATGACTTCTTGGAAAACTTTATGGGTCAAAGGTTAATTTTAGTTGATTGGATACCTGCCCTACAATAGTGTTCAGGGACATTCTTATCTTCATTGCTTCTTTTGAGAATATTTTAAAATATTATGAAGAGGAGTTATGTCAAATAATTCACAATATTTTTGGAGTTCTATTGTCAACCTCTAGTCTGCTAGCTACATTTTTTATCTGGAATGAGAATTTGGAGAATATTATAAAACATGATGAACAAAAGTGAAATTAAACCTGAAATTTAGATAAGTTCACAAAACCTCATATCTATAGCAATGATCTTTTAAGCCATACCCATCGCCAAAGTATAAGCTAAAACCATTGAATCTCTAAATTATACTACGGTAGACAAGACTTAGTCTTGGCATGTCTCTATGACACTCACTTATCTGCTAGCCTCCCCAAAGGGACTTCAAATCATGGCAACTTCATCAAACGATTTTACCTCGATCTGGTTGTTCACGGGAGATCACATTGTCACTACATGGTGGTACATGTGTTGTAGGTTTGGCATAAGCTGGGGTTGTATTAACTCATCCAATTGTGAGAGAATCTTCATATTCTACCTCTCCATTGGAGTCCATTTCTCTTTATGAT
>APFE030796726.1:0-55505 GCA_000404065.3 Pinus taeda | reverse complement strand
ATATACAGTTTGACTTTTTGATGTTTACTTTTATTGTGATGAATGATTGATGTGCTAGTCTAATGCTTGATTAGCGATAGAATCAACTAACCAATTATGAGATCTTGGAATGTGCAAATAATTAATGTAAGTAAATGATCTTTGAAACAACCTCACCATTAAATATTTGCGATATAAACATGGATCCCTTACCCGATAAATGTTATTCAATTGTGACACTATCAATTGTGAATCAAGATAAACTACCAACGAATCGATTTCATAAGAAATTGCTTTGGATAACAAATTAAGGATGGCAGTATACTTAGCCATATTATTTGAAGTGAGACCAATGCATACTCTCCTTGATACCATCAACTGACCAGTTGGATAGTAGAGTACCCAAGTTGTGGAAGTGAGGTTTCGAGTGTGCCGACTAGCACCATCGGCTAATCCAAAATAGACGAAGTCATCCATCAACACCTGCCACAGTAGACCAAAAAGTTTCGAAATCAAAAACTCTCGATGAGATATGTACAAATATACAAAATGTACAATGAAGCCATTTCCTAGCTGCTACTTGAGCAAAGTACTTCTTGAGGTAGAGCTTGTTTCGGGGCTTCGCCAACTTGTTTCCTTCAAAATTGATTAAATCATACGCCCCTTTTTCTAAGAGTCGTTTAATTATGAAGGGACCGTACCACATAGGATTGAACTTGCCTACCACTAAGGCGTCCTTATCTTGGTCATAGACCAAGACAAGGTTGCCTTCAGAAAAGACTCAAGGACAGACAGCTTTATCGTACTGATTTTTAACCCTTTTCTTATGAGCCTCATTAATTGTGGTGGCATCTTGGCACTACCCATTGAGATGTCCCAAATGAAGGAGGCACTCTTCGAGACTAAAAGTCTCTGGAAAGAGCTCAACAACTAATTTAAGAGATGGAATTTCACATTTGATAGGAAAGATAGACTCCATCCCATAAACTAACTGAAAAGGTGTAAAACCTGTAGCAGTCTTTATGGAGGTTCGGTATGCCCAAAGAGCCGGATACAACATAAGATGCCAATTGGATCGATTTTTTTTTATCATCCTTTGCAGGATCATATTAAGGGTTTTGTTCACTACCTCAACCTATCCATTGGCCTGAGGATAATAAGGTGATGAATGTTCCTGCCGGAAACCCAATTTGAGAGCCAATTCAGACATTAGTTGATTGTGGAAATGACTGCCATGGTCAGTGACAATCTCTCTTGGGATACCGAACCTTGAGATAATATGATTAAAAAGGAACAATGTCGTTGTTTCACTATTGTTTTTATAAGTGGGCATGGCCTTTGCCCACTTCTTGAAGTATTCTACAGCCACGATAATGTACTTGTGATTTGCTGTTGAAGGTGGATTACAAGTTGTAAAATAAATACCCCACTTATAAAAAGGACCGATAGTGACAATGGGAAAAAGAGGACCTGGATGTGCACGCATCTTCCGAGTATAGATTTGACAGGGGTGACAGTGTTTGACTGCTTCAACACAATCTTTGAAGAGCGAAGGCCAAAAATAGTTGGCACGCAAGATACGCTGAGTTGTAGCAAACCCTGAAAGATGACCACCACAAGCTCCATTTTGGCAGTCATTGAGCACTGACTCTGCTTCCTCTAGGGTTAAACAACAAGGAAGGATTGAAACAACCCCTCGACAATATAGTGTATCACCGATGATGACATAGTTCTTGGCCACGTGACATAATTTTCGGCGTTCATCCTTAGAGAAAGTAGAGGGAAACTTTGAAGTTTGGAGATAGACAATGATATCTCCATACCAAGGGTCGAGTTAAGAGATGAGGAATAAATATTCATCAGGAAAACTTTCCTCATAAATAATGTCCTCTCCACAAGGCAGCTCGGAAATTAACTCGGAAAAAACCATGGATTTCTTAGACTTGGCGGACAAGAACTCGAGATCAAATTCTTGTAAAATGACCATCCGTCAATTATATTTGACCCCAATCACTCGCCTGCTAAGGAAAAATTGAAATGGATTGACCACCGCTAAGACAAAAGTTTTGCTTAGCAAGATATAATAACGGAGCCGCTGGACAGCATGGACAACTACCAAGGCCAACTTCTCAACAGGAGAATAGCGAAGTTCAGGACCTATCAAGCCTCAGCTCAAATAATAAATCACATGCTTTGTGAGAGCATCGTCTTATTGAACAAGAACCATACCTATGGTTGATTCTGTTGCAGCAAGATATAAAAGGAAGTCCCTACCATAATCCGGTGGACTCAAAAGTGGGGCAGAGAATAATGCCTTTTTCAAGGCATCAAACAACCGCTACACAAAGTCATCCCATACAAAAGGAACTCCTTTCTGTAGAAAATGCATAAACCCTTTAGTGATCTCGGCATCATTTTCTATAAACCGTCTTAAGAAATTAGCCTTCCCTTAAAGACTTTGAAGTTGTTGAATTGAGGACGGGGGAGGCAACTGAATTATTGCCTCTACCTTGAAGGGATCAACCCTAATCCCTTCATTTGACACAATGAATCCTAATAATCAACCCAATTTAACCGCGAAAATGCACTTATTGGGATTCAACCAGATTTTGTAAAAATGACATCGCTCAAAAACCAATCGAAGATGACTAGGGTGATCAATTCTCTTTCAAGAATGAGCAACTAGATTGTCCAACTATGCTTCGATGATATGTTTAATGTCATGGAAAGCATATGACATGGCTCGTTGGAAGGTAGCTCCAGCATTTTTAAGACCAAAAGGCATATTTCTGTATGCAAAGGTACCCTAGGGACATATAAAAGTTGTCTTATGCTGATCTTCTGGATGGATAGAGATTTGATTATAACCGGAAAAACCGTCCATGAAGGAGAAAAACTCATTACCCACACACTCATCAATAATCTAATCAATGAATGGCATGGGGTAATTATCTTTGGGACAAGCCTTGTTTAGGTCCCTAAAGTCAATGCATACTCAGATTATTCCTTGCTTTTTATCCACAGGGACTGGATTAGAAACCCAATCAGGAAGAGGAACAGGGTATATGAAACCCACCTTGAGCAGCTTCTCTACTTCAGCTTTAATGGCTGCTTCTTTCTGAGGATTAACCAGTCGAAGCCTTTGACGAACAGGTTTGGCGTTTTCATACATCTTGATCTCATGTTGAACTATGGATGGATCAATGCTAGGCATTTCTTCATAAGACCAAGCGAATACATCACGAAATTCCTTAAAAAAGTCGATGTAAACTTGAATTATTTAGGGGAACATTCGGCTCCGATGAAGAGATTCTCAATCATGTTAGGGTTCCTAGATATGTTTATAGATATTGTTTTTTAAATTACCGACTTATTACCTTCAACACGAAAGTGTGCTAGAGCCAAAGGACTTGATACCGTACAAACATCACTAGTAAACAACTCAGAGAACTTAGATTCTACTTCCTGCAATGGGGGAAGAAAATAAGAATGATGGTATAAGTCTTCTCAATGTCAATCTACACCTGTCATCACTTCTAGGATTGCTTCTTCGAATGGCAAAACTGTATCTAAGCAGTCCATAGTGGAGGTAGAATCAAGGGTCCAGGCCGGGGCCACATCACCATATAGCTTCTCCTCAGAGAAAGGAGTAGAGTGGTTGTCCGCATAGTTGACGATAGACTGATATCTAAGCTCGGCTATAGACATAGGGAATGCCATTCCACCAACTTGTCCTTCAGCTAATGTGGTCGTAGGTGAAGGCAAGGTCCAAGGGTCTGAAAAATAATGAGTTCGGAAAAACTCTTCTCGTGAGGACTCCTTGAATGATGAAACGACATTGATTCTAGTGATAGGATAGGGAAAATCAAAGGTCCCCATCAGTGAAGAATATATCCTGAATCTTAGATTCTCAGTAGGTGGACGAGGGTTATCTATTAAAGGAACAGTAGAATTCAAAGTTGCCCTAGGATTGGCTGGAGAATAATCCAACTGATCAACCTTAACAATTTTCCCTTCATGAGGAAAGCAAATGACATGAAACAGAGTCGAAACAATGGCATCCATTTCATATACCCAATTCCTTCCTAAGAGGAGATTGTAATCCAGGTTGGCGTCAATGACTTCTACTTCGATATTGACGACCTTCCCCCAACACATATGGGAAAGGCTGGGATAATCCCATGTGGTCTATGAGAATGCCCATCAAATACAGTAAAGAGGGTAGGTGAAGGAACGGCTGAAGGCGATCCAATAACCTTCCAACATGACATCGACATGACACACGTGGAAGCTCCTTCATTAATAAAGGTATGAAAAATGTTAATTTTCCAGTATGTAGACTTTATTTGAAAATCCATGTGATGAGTGAGTCGCTTTTTGACATTTAACATGTTGAAAGTGAGCACTAAAGAGTTAGTTGGATCAACTGCCCCTATCGTTGAAAGAAAAGCACTTCGTTGAGCTGGACACAATTGGAGAACCTCTAAAGTGGACATAGCGCATGGACTCTGAGCCATATCCTCAACAATAGAGTAATTATATGCGGCCCTAGCATTTGGATTAATAGTCGCACGCTTAGCGGAACCTTTCGGTATCTGTGGTATAGTCTCGATAGGGGTTTGCTCAATATGAAGGTCGGTATTTCCGGGAGAAGTTTTTCCTTGGAAGTTTCTACTTCACCATAATCACGTGACTGAGTCGCCACATGGACATTAGAACCCATCATGAAAACATTTGATGATTTTTCTCGTTCCTGGTTGCCCCCTGTAGAGGTACCAGGGTTTGAATTAGCCCCAATAAGCAGTTGCTGCCCTTGGGGAAAAGGGTTGGTTAACACAGCTTGAGAGCTAGAAGTCCGTTGCTACCCTAACAAGCACTGAGCATCTTGAATCTTTGGGCGGAGATGAGTTAAATGGTCTCCATTGCATAACTTGCATGGAAACTTGACTTTCTTTCTAGACTCATTTCTAACACCACCAGCATTATTTCCAGATTTATTTGCATCAGCCTTCCCATCTTGACTCTTTTTCTTACCTCGTCCTTTCTTTTTCCCATTGGAATTTTGATTTCCTTTAAATTTTGTGGATTGTACGACATTAACTAAAGAGGGTTGGGAAGAAGAAGGGTTAGATGATGTGACTTGGTTGTTAGGAGCAGTTTGTAAAGACAACTACTGCAATTGGCTCAATAGGTTCATCGCATTTGTGTCTACCGATCCAACGATACCATCTGCAAGGGGGTCTAGCTTCGACTTGGCTATATCAACCTTAGTCCTAGGAGCATCATGCAAGATTTTTTGTAGAATCCCAGACTAAGAATAAATCAATTCTAATTGTTGGGCCCTAAAAATAGCTTGCTCCTCAGAATAGACTCCGGACAGGGAGACATCCTTAGAGATTTCAGGTTGTAAAGATTTCAAAAACCATTCAAGATGTTATTCCGGAGGAATTTCAGCTTTAATGAGCCTCTTTCTCTATCTCCATTCCTGAATGTGATCAGAAATGTGAGTTGCTATATCCTGATGAAAATTGGCCAGAAGTTCAGTTACGGCATCATAACAGACGGGCAACTAGAAATGATTTAAGAAAATATTAGCTAAGTTGGTGAAAGATGTAAAGCTACCCCCTGGCAACTCTATATACCACTTGGCCCCATTACCAGTCAAGGTGTGTTGAAAAAGTCTCAACATAATCGAGTCATCAATAAGGGATTTTGATGAGCACCTCAAATGGAATGTGGTTACATGGTCGCCCAAGTCTTCACCGCCCTTCCCCTCAAACTTTGGAATGTCTGAAGGGAGTTTCGTTGGGACCGGAGGCTAGGCCGAATTGTATTCAATTGGATTGTTCGTTAATTTCGTGAGATTTGGCAAGTTCAATGTTGCTAGAAAAGGAAGCTTAGGAGGACCTTGGATTCCACCCATGCTGGGCGGAGCTCCCAAAATTCTGAAAGATTAGCTTAGATTTTGGAAGGCACTAGGCTGCTCGAAGTAACCAACAGAACTAGCTAAACTAAAAGGTGGACTTTGAGATCCAGCAAAACTCGAAGTTTGACCAACTCTGGCCGAAAAACCTCCATAAACGGCGAAGCTCCCTCCTAAAGGATTATAAGGAGTCGATAACCCTTGATAAGGATTCCAAGCAGAAGCTAAGGGAGGGATACTTCAAAATGAACTAACTGTGGAGTATGGCCTATTCCGTTGTTGGCCAAAAAATGGATTCCTAGTTCCCATGCCACTAACCATAGGGTTAGTCCAACCTTGAAAAGGATTGTTGCTTTGTCCTGTAGAAGAAAAAGGCATAGATCCTATTGTTAGGTTGGAATGTGGTATATGACCACTTCCAAAAGGAAAACCCTAAAATGAAGCCGACCCACCCATCATGGATGTGGAGGCACTAAATGGAACTGATGAAATACCGTGTGAATGGGTGCCAAACGGGAAGAATCCAGAACTAAAAGCATTGGCTTGCGAATCTCCACTCGTAGAAGGAATGGAAATAGAACTAACTAAGAATGTGCTAGAAAAAGACCCAAATAAAGATGCAGAGGGGATGGAAATAGTTCCTCCCCCTTGTATTGATGTTGGAGTCTACATAGTTGTAGCACTTGTGGTAGAAGCCATGCTTCCAGTAGTGGTCATCAATGGTAAGTGCATAATATGACCTAAACTTGACGATCTATGCATTGGAGTCCTAATGTATTCTAATACGTCTAGATAGCTAGAAGGTAGGGGAGAATTCGAAGCCACTAACGATTCTTGAAGTTCTTCTACCTCTATGTTATCTTCCAATTGAAAGAGAACTCAAGAAAGAACTGGAGTATTCCTCTCTTGTTCTACAGAAGTACCAGGCCTGTCTTGAACACTAATGCCCCTAAAGGGAGGACCAATCCCTGATGCATCAGCTGCCATGGAATGAAATCCACTGACAGTATTACCTCTGTGCCTTCTAGGAGAAGGCTCTAAACTTGGAGGTGAAAAACCACGAAGTCTTCGAGACCGTGTAGGTGATCGGTTAGCCACTTTGAATTTTTTATTAATATATAATTAAAGTCTCAAGAAAAAATGAAAGCTGGGCCAACTAAGAGCATAGAGCACACACTAAAAGGTCCCTGGAAGATGTCAGCCAGTCAAACAACTTTCAAGTATTTCAGCTCCAAGTGATCAGGATTGGACACCAAAATACAAGAAAGTGAAGTAATGGACCTTTTGAAGATAGTTTGGGATAATGATGGCCCATTCCTACTAGCGGAGGTAACAGAGGAAGTTACGCTGACCTCCTAACAACAGCTTGTGTCAGTGCAAGCCCCCAAGTTTCGCAAGGGTGCCCTCCAATAGTACCATTGAGAGTGATACAACGTCAACCTTAGGTGCCACGGGATTCCCCTCCACAGCCACCTATGTAGATCCTTAGGAGAAGCAACTAAGGTTACCAACTTGTGTTAGAAGCCAGGCGGAACAGTCTTGAGGTAAGATCCAACAAGTAGGAGAGGGGGTATCTCTCTTCTTTATCTTCAAAAACCCTCGTGCTTAACTCCCAAATCTAGAGCTTTCTTGGTCTCCCTTACACTATTGGATTTGCACTCACTATTCAGACTCCTATGTTTGACAGTTTAAATGGCCTTGGAGGGTTTTCTCTCCACTTGCCTAATCCAAGGCCCTAAAATATCCTAAAACTTGTTCGTGTGTCTAACTTGACAATTATAAAAAAAGTTTTAGTGTATTTTAATTAGCGCTTGTTTTTAAATGGGTTGTTCTTTAAGTCACGGGATAAGCATAAATGAAACTTGTGGTGTTTTGATGCAAAAGAAATTAATAAAAACCAAACTATATGCAAATGCACTTGTTTTGTTCTTTGATGAAAGAAATTTCTACTAGGTTCAGAGGAACTTCAAAGAAAGCAACAAATTTTTCTTTTCTTTTCTTTTACTCAAGATTCACACTCACAAAAATTAACAAAACTAAGGATGTCCTATAAAGATGCACAAATCTATCCTAATGCAATGAGTACATGCTGATGAAAAACTTAAGACTACTCTAAATCAAGAAATGAAAGTAACTAGTTACGGTCTCCATAATTTTTACCATTATGTATTTTATGTAAAAAGAAAAAAAAAATTATTATTATTATTATTTCTAGATAAGAATGTTCTTCATGCTTCTAGTTTTTTGAGTGAAAGAGTCAAATTCCTATTTTGGACCTATTGTAAAAGAAAAAGAAAAATAATTTTTGAAATGTAATTTTTGGGACAGAAACCCCTCTAGATGCCAAGTCAGCCTACATGTCAAATTGGATCTTCCCCAATGGACGTGTCTATTTTCACCCCATATAATCTATATAAATAGAGGGTATATGGAACTCATTTGAACACACACACACACTTGGATGTTTTCGGTCTAAAATATTGTAGAGAAGATGGAGAAGATGAGGAAGGTTGAAGTCTGGAAAAATCTATGCCTTGGTACCTCTTGTTTTTGGTTTCTTGTTGGTGAATATTCTGGAAGGAAGAATGATTTGACTTGGCATCTAGAGGTGGAAATTTCTATGGTTATGGGTCTTGGATATCTAATTTGATCTGATTCTATAAAAAGTGATTTTTCTAGGTTTTCTCCTTGGAGGGGTTTTTCCCTGGCTTGGAGCCTATATCTTGTGTTCTATTATCTTCTTTGATCTTCATGTTTTATGTAAATTGCTTAATTAATAAAGACACATAATAATAATAATGCTAATAGACTCAGAATTAATTATCATGTAATGGAAATCTAAGATTGAATTTAAAAACCTCCTAATTTCCAACATGGTATCAGAGCGAGGTTTAGTGTTGGAGGCTTGAATATCATTGTGTTGGTATTCTTGTTATATAACCCACACTACAATATATTTTATGGACTGAGATTCATATATATTAGAGATAGGGTTCGGTGATCCATAGAGAATACATTACAGTAATATGGAGCTAGAATTTTTTTTAGCATTGGTCTGAATTGCTTGATTATCTTGTATGGCATCATTTTTGCATTAGTCTATAGTAGCCCACATTCTCCATGGCACTATCACCTATGACATTAGATCAGAATTATTCTAACATTGAATTATGAAAGTGGAAGCTCAACTCTATAAACCATATCTATATTTCTTTATATGGTGTGTTATCAATCTATGGCTTGGTCAAATCACACTTTCTATGGCTCTCACATGCATTTCATTATGTTATGTAAGAAAATGATGGCTCACTCTACTCAAATCTCGGTCTTATATTGTTCCATGGCTCATTGGCGTTTCAGAGATATTGTTATGTAATAATTGATACACATCTACAGAGATGATATGCATGTCTATTTTCCTAATTAATGGATCTTATGTGGTTCGAATGCCACAAAAATTTGAAAAGTACTCTTGCATCTGCATATGATTATATGGCTCAATATATGATATCAGAGGTATAAATGATAAATAAATACTACATAATATAGAGGTTTCATATGTTAGAAAATCAAAAAGGCAGAAATATTTTCTTATCCTTGATAATTACTGTGATGTTTCTTGTTATTACGATTCTTTGTATATTATTTCTTTTAGTTAATCAAGCAATTAACAAAACAGCAACACATATAGAAATAGACACCAGATGTAGGCTCTATGCCAAGGAAAAACCCCCCTTGAGGGGAAAACCTAGTCAAGAAATTATTCCTTTCAATAGTATTATTTAAGACTCTTCACCCTAGACAAAGACCAGACCTTCCCTCCAAACCAAGTCTGCCTCCCAGATCTTCGACTCCTTTACAACAACTTCGACTAGGTAGCAGCTTCAGGAAACAGTGAAACTTGTAAGACTTTGATCTCCCAATCCAGGGCACAAAACAGAGAGAGAGGCACCAAAATTTCGAGTTTCTTCTTCTCCTTAGACTTCCACAAACTCACACTTACTTTGGCTTCCAGGCAATAGACTTCGCAATTTTTCCAACTACAAGAGATATCAAACTTCTTGTGAGAGTGTGTATTCCAAATGAATTCGATGTGCTTGAATTTATAGGCTCCATGTGAGTTCGAATTAGGGTCCTTAGGCCGACTTGGTTTGGAGGATACATAAATCATATTTGACTCAATACTTAACATTTTTACATGATTCAGAAGCCCAAGAAGGGTCTCTTTAAAAGTACAATGACTCTATTGACTCAAAATAAATCCTAGAAGTCCTCAATGGGGACTTTGACCTAAAACATGGTGACCCAAGCATGAAACCCATGCTTTAATAAGTCATAATAATAATAATAAAATTATTTTCTTTAATCTTTTGACAAGTACATTACAAGATGACTCAAATACAGTAAATGAATACCAAACCTAGTTACATTTTCCAACACTCCCTCATAGCTAGGGAGGTATTGATCACATACGAGTACAATGGGAGATCTCAAACTATATGAACAATGAAGAACTTTAGGCACTGAAATGCCATGGACTATATTCTTGACGAGGGAAATTTATCCATTGGTCTCTCAATAATTTAGGCACCACAATGCCACGAAATAGATTCCTAACCAAGGAAATCTATCAAGGTGGGAATAAGGTGGACTCAAGATTTGAATCCCTCTAGGTACCATCAGGCTTACTTGCTAACCACCAACCTAAAGATCCAGGTGTGTATCCAAAATAGTGCTCTTGATTCAACACCACCTTTCCAACTTCAGGACCTATACATCAACACAAAGTGTCGACCATCGGTTCTCCCAGGAAATTATTCACTCACAAAGCCTCAACACTCCTTGATCCAATAGATCAAGGATGCCCAATCCCTCCCAATAAAACTGATTGGTAACGAGCATGCTATCAATACCTTCGATAGATTCACCTATACAAACACAACCCCAATCAATAATATACTTTCATATGTACATAATTAAATACAAACCTCTAGGGTCTTCCAAGCAAATTGATGTTGCTTAACTTTTCATATTAGGTCTAACAACTGAATATTTGATAGAAGGTGCCTCAATCATACACTTTCATTTCCTACTTCTCATTTAGCAACATATCCTCCAAAATTCATTCTTCAGTCAAAACCAAGCTATATCCTCTCTCTCAACCAAGGAACATCTCTTTATCCAGACTCCCTCTTAATTTTAGGGAGATCTCTTCTATTTAGGCTTCCTTAGGGAGATCATCTTCTTCTTTTCGTCATCAGAGAATCTTTTGTGTCTTGCAAACATTTCATCAGATTTATCATCATTCTCATCATGATTATCACATCAACGAACATCTTCACCATATTGAATATTGTGTACTTGTACAACTTAGATAGCAGCACAAACAAATCTCTAGAAACATGAAGTTATCTATATCAAAATCATGGAAGCATTTCAACTTTATACATATCGGATACCAAAACAAAAGATAAATACCCTCCAACATCTTTCTAGGGACTTTGTCATAAACCCTAAACTACTTCATAACGACTTTCATTCCATCTAGGGTTTCAATGTTTCTTTCCAAGGTGTAACATACCCTACTACAACGTATAGAAAACCCTAGAAAAAAAATAAAAAAAGGCATCTAACAACTTTCAGAATTCATATGTTAGACTTTCCACTAGGGTTTCATATAAATCCTAGATTTCATACAAAAGAATCAATCAAAGTAAATCACAACTTAATCATTAACATGACAATTTTCCACTAGGGTTAGTTGCAAACCCTAAAATTTCAATCAACCATAAATATTAACCAAAACTTAGATTTCAACAAATCTCAAATCATCATATTGTCATTAGAGATTTTAATTCTACTAAGTTTCAACTCCATAACCCTAGAATTTCATTTTCATAATCTCAATAATTATATAAATAGATCTCAAATTTTTATATCACACATTCTAGAGAATTTAATTCTTACTAGGGTTTAGTTACAAAACCCTATATTTCCAAATATCATCATCCTAGAATCTTAGACAAGGACCATCAATAACTAGGTCAACACATATATCTAGGAATTCATATATCATATGTGCAACATCATTAATACATTAGATATACACTGACCTAGACCAAGTTAGGGATTCAACCAAAAAGGACACATCTATATATACCAAAGGTTTCATCATCATGCAAAGGCATTTCATATCATGTTAGTCAAACCCAACTTCAAAAATATCGATAGAAGTTAGACATACAACAAACTTGATTATACTAGGGTTTGATCAAACAAATACACACATACCAAGGAAATCATTTCTAAGACATTATAAGGGTATTGATTACACATTCCATAAAACCCTAATGAGTTAGGGTTTCAACATAGTAACATAGCAAACCCAAAAACTACCAAAGCTTCAAAGGTTCAAAATTTTAGGCCTTATCATTCAACCCTAAGTTAGGTTTTCCTTATCATACCAAAATCCCAAGCATGACATTATCAACAAAAAATCCAAATAGCATTTTCTTAATAGCCCTAAATAGTTTAGGGTTTCATTCATTCACATTATCATACCCTTAGGTTAGGGTTTTCCAGGATCTGTCTAGGGTTCTACAAAATCAGTTAATAATATTAGTGGGGTGGGTAGATTTATCAAGTGATGAATCACCCAAAATAAGAATAAATATGATTCAATATAGCAGACACAACAATGTTAGTAACAAATTATCAAATGAATACACATTTACTAAAGAATTCAATGTTTTCGTAGTTTAAGGCATACCTTTAATTATTGACAAACCGTATCTTGAGAGTTCCTCTTTCATACTCCTTGCAAATATATCAAATGTTCTCCTAATCAAAACAATAGAGGGAGAATGATGATTAGTATTTAATATAATCAAAACTAAATGAGTACATGAAACCAACAACTGAAAGGAAATGAGATACTTATCTTTGGGAGCTGTTGGCGAATCCCTCCAAACCTTGAGGGATACCTACAAACTAAAGAAAACAATAAAAATGATTTTTCCAAAAATATGTTAAAAACCTATAAATTGTAAAACATCAAAAATATAAAACAAGATATCTAAAGCTACAAGAAGAGGAATTAGTAGTGTAAGTCCCTAATTTCATATTCTTCGGGCTTGATTTTCTTTGAGTCTCCTTCTTCAGCAATGTTGGCTTGATCTCTTTCTCTATTCTTGTTCCTTAGATTGTTGGGGTAGTCACTCCTATAGTGACCCTTCTTGTGACAATGATAATGTTCTAATTTAGACATGTCAACTTTCTTCCTTGATCATTTCAATTTCTTTCCCTTATGTTGAGCAATGTAGGCATTTGAAACTCCTTCAAATTGGCACCTAATGAGATCCTTAATTCTTCCCAACTGTAGGTAGTCCATAGTTCTTCAATAGTGCGAGATACCTTCCAACCATTAAGTCATGCAACAAATCCACCCCAAGAAGGTGTTAATCCTAATAGGGTAGTGATCACAAGTTCTTTGTCTGGAATAATTTCATCAATGGAAAAAATATCATCCTTGATTCTTGCTATCTTCACAAAGAATGATGCCATTGTGTCTTATTTAGTCATCTTTATGGTCTTGTTGTGACCATCAACAACCCCCCTTTTTATTAGTATTAGCAATAACATTAATAAATGGGGACCCTTCCAAAAAAATCAAATCTTAGCATTTAATGTTGCCTTTTTTTTTATAAATAAAACAAGATATCAAAGTGGAACTTGCTAAAACATGTAAATTTACCTTTTCATACTCCAAGCACATGACACATCACAAACTATGAGTTTCCTTATAAAAAGTTCTATATGACCACAAGACCTAAGAAAAGATGTATAGCCGGAATGTCTCGAATATTAAGAGAAGCTTTGAAAAAACCACTTTTAAAATGATATTATCGCATCGCAAAAGATCATAGAGAGTATCTCTCATAAAAGAAACTCCTCGAACATGCGATTTGCAAGAATGTGAGATAACAAAGTCTCACAACCTCATCGCATCGCAAATTCCAAATTCCATAATGCTACTTTATGTAAAATGCCCAAATATTGTGAAATGTGATAAGCCTCTCACAAATCGCATATCGTAGCTGCTCGACAAAATGATGATTTTTAATGATAGCAGGTTTAGTGATATTGCGATCTGCAACATTGGGAAGCAAATTGCAAAATCGTTTTTATCGCAGATTAAAGGGCTCAAAGTTCTAGGACAGTACTTTATGTCGTTCAATGTAAAATTTATGAACATTAAATTTTAACTTAAGGGTCCATTAGTGGTCATTTATTAAAAAACAATTTGGATCAGGGTAAAGGACCATTTGATGCAAGGTGATATGTTCGATATGATTGAAGAATTAAAGCTTTCCTGTCACCTTATTTTTGTCTTTCTATTGATGTTTTCTATATTCACTAGCATCTTGATAATATCTTGCTTTCTGCTTGCAATTTTCAGGAAGAGTACATAGAATGTAATACATGACAGAATGGGGAAGAAAGGCAAGGCACCCACATCTGAGAAAATAGAAATGACTCCATTATTCACATACACCACTTGTACTAGGGATGCAGGGATATCTACCTGGGAAGCCATGTACCAATTGTCAGAAGAGAAACTCGAGAATTATGAAGGTTACAGTTACAACAGATGGACGCAACTCTTCTGAAGCATCCCTAACTGAGCTTGCATACTCGTTTCTACACCATATTGCTGCAAGGCCAAAGATACTCCCCTACATGGATATAGTGAAATGGATTATAGATCATGCAGACATATCTGATAGAGAGTTCAAGACGGCCAATCAGCAAGTCATGGGGTCATTTACCCCAAATAATTTGAGACATATGTATCACTTGCCAGAACCCTAGGCTAGCTACAATAAGTAGTTTGTAGAAAATTTTGCCAAGGAGAACAAAGACTTGGTAGAATGCACAAAGCACTGGTTGAACAATGAGGAAATACTAAAGAAGGATAAAAACGGTGTGTATGCCACTGGCTCTCTTTCTTCTCCTTACTTTTTTTCTGCTACAATGTTGTGTAGACTGTTTGGGAGACCAGGCATCAATAAGTTTTTTCAGAGTGGTTACCTCTGTTGGATGCGGCTACCAATGCCACCATAATGGATTGGGCCTAAATTTTATCAGATAATTTAGCCTCTGCCATTTTAGGATATCGAAATAAAAGAAGTTTTACTTCAAGGGTTTATCCTCCATTCTTTTTGAGTGCCTATGTCATGGATTCCATTTGTTTTGTCTCTAATTTTCCTATTATGGGATGGAAGTGGACGGTACAAAATCCTCTTCCCATTCAGGTTTATCACAAAGTATTTTGGAATCCAATTTCATCCCACATTTCTGAAAAATTTGTCATGGAGTTATGCTCCCTATTCATAAAATGCTCTATGATAAAGACACCCCAATATTTTCCCCAGAAGCTGAAGTTGGCATTCTCCCTGTGGGAAGGCGATTTGGAGAGGAGTTGTTCACATACATCAGGGTGTTTGGCAACATTGCTTCACCTAATGTGCTTCCTTTTTACGTCCCTGATAAACTAATGGCCAGGGAAATAACCTACCAGACCTATGGCATTGGGGGAGTGAGCAAAGTACTGAAAGATTTTAAAAAGGCCATTTGGCCTCCATTTCCTATAGTATGCAGAGCTTTTGCATTATTTGACTTAGGTCATGCTTTTAAGGAGGTTGATAATATGCTATGTTTACAACTACCAAAGTTCTTAGGGAGGCAGTATGATCCCTTTGGTGTTGTAAGTAATTTTACTACAATGGTTAAAATAAAAAGTGTTTACCAATGAAGAAGATACCTTTGACAATGTCTTTCTATAGAAGAACACTTTTAGAGAGGTTCTACATATGGCACAAATTTAGTTTGACCAAGATAAACTCCAAAATTTTGACAATTATAGAAAGCAGAGGTTAACAAAGGTCCCTTTGGACCAATTTCTCATTGAAACAATAAGGGAGCCTACTCCCAGTGTAAGCATAAGTGGAAGTTCAAAAGAAGAGAAGTTTAAATCAAATTATGAAAAAGAATCAGCTAAAAATTCTGATGATTAGTCCAAGAGTGAACACAACAGAAGTGAGGGGTCAATTAAAGGCATGACTAGTAGGTTTTGTCCCCGAAACACGTTGAAGTTACCACTCCCCTTACAAAGCCAACAAAGCCGCTTGTAGTGGATCTAGAAGGGTAATGGGAGAACTTTAATAAGTTAATTAATACTGAGGAATAGAGCGCAGAGCCATTGACGAACCTAAGAGAGACAACCACAAAAATGGAGATTTCTCCTTTAGACGTATTTTATAGTCCGCAACATAAGGCTGTTGTCAGGAGCCAAAGAAAGAAAAGGAAAATAGATGCCATGCTCGCTCCAAAGGATGAACCTCTGGATGTTCTTTGGAAGGACCCAACTACAGACCCATCGAAAAATCTAATTGGGCTCTCTCAAATCACAGGAGCATATGCTTCAGCAAAAATTGATAAAGCAACAGAAGTTCAAAGGCTACTAAAAGAGAAGAAGGATAGGATTTTGTTTTTAGAACAGCAACTCTAGAAAGTCAGCATCAGTCAAGAAGCAGAAACACAGCTAATAAAACTCCAGCAAGACCTCCAGCAGATGCAATTGAATCATCAAAGAAGTTTGGCCAATAAAGAAGAATAGTTGCAATCTATGATAGAACTGCATAAGGAGGATCCCAAAATTGGGAAAGTTATCACAGAAACACTCTCTCTTAATGCCCAACTCTTGCAACAGGAAGAAATACTCTGCCAGAGTATCTCGCAATGGAATTCCCATTGTGAGATGAGCGATAATATTACAAATCAAGTCGTAGATTTACGACTTGACTATGATTCAATTTTTAAGAAGGTTTCAAATTTTTTGAATTGATAGAGATCAGAAGAAGGGAAAAGAGCAGAATTTCCCAGAATTAACGAATTGCACAAAGAAATGTTATTTACGAAATGGGATTCCCAACTTAAAGAAGCAAAACAGGCGATGGAAGAGGCAACGACATCATCAAACAGTGTCACTGAGTGCATAAATGAAAATTCGCACAAGTCTAATTTGATATCAGAGACTACCTCGGACTTCCTCCCAAGGGCACAACAACTTCAAACAAAGTGGAAACAAACAGCAGAGGAAAAGGAAAAGTCGATTAAACAAGTTAAACTAGGACACATATTGGCAGTACCTGGTAAAGCCACATAGCCAATGGATGACCCTGAAATGCCTCATAACCTCTGTCAAGAAAATAGTGCCAGCTCTAGCCAACACCATATTTGCAGGGCAATTGAGAGCTGAAGTCAGCCAACCGACGCTCTTAAAACCAATGATGGACATTTGCAATCTAAAGGATCAGATGCAGGATTTATCAAAGATACTGTTTTGTTTTGTTTTAGTTCATTTTTGCTTAAATTGAGGCATGTGGTTTAAACCTCCTCATCTATTTTTGTAATATTTATTTTTAGATTTCATTAGAGTAGTATTTAAACCCCTCTCATGCATTTAGAGAGGGTTCCAGAGTTTTATCAAAAATAATTCTTCAGAACGTGTAGTTTTCCCCCCACTGAGGAGGTTTTGATAAAATGAATGGAACGAGATTTATTTTTATATGAGTTTAATATCTGCTACTAAAAATCACTTTTTTACTCTTAATGGATGTTGAGTGATCTGAAGATAAATCTATATTGTTGCAGCTCATGAGTAGAACTTATTACCAATGGTATTTTTATCTCCTAATACTTTTACTTATGTGCCAAGCGATGAATTAATTTTCAGTTATTGATATATGAAAGTCTGAATGTTTAGTTCTCATTATCGCACTTTTGTATGGTGATGACATACCTTTTTATGCTGAGTATATGAATAACTCTTATGCGATATGTTTCTCATAATTGTTTCAGCTAACTTTTTATACGAAACAATCATTTTTAATGGATTCTTTTCTTGTGGTGATTGAATGATTTATATTATCAATTGTTGTTAGAAATTATTCTAGATCGCATAAGTGAAACATCACTCCTGGGATAGTTTAAAGTTAGGTATTTTCTTTCATTAGAATAGATTGCATACGATACTTAAAAGATAGATTAGATTTAGAACAAGCATTCACCCCATAAAACCCCCAAAAATAAAAACACCATCCCATTAGTACATACATCATAAATAGATTGGGAAGTTGATCCCATCATCCACAGTTGAAGCCACTATTCCAAATGGAAAAGGAGTTGCTTTAAAGTCCAGACCAGGTGCTTATCCCCGTTGTTATAGACCTGATTTTTGAGCCTTCAAAATATTTGGTGCTAGAAGGAGGGCTTGACCGTGAATGGCAAGTAAATATACATCTTCACGCCATTCTAAGAGTAAAACTCACTCACCATCACCCTTAGCTTCTCTTTCACATTCAAAACCTTCCATCTTTGAACTAGAAGTTGAAAAGAAAAATACAAAGCACATTATTGAAATCCCAAACAAGCCAGAACATTCTTCTTTAGATCTCCCTGAGTTACAAACTTTAATTCATAAGTTATAGGGAATCTCTTTATCTCAAGAAGAATCTGATTTTTCCCAAGGTAGTGTCACTTCTCATTTGACCTCGACTCAACGACTAACTACAACAAAAAGCAAAAATCTAGGAATCCCACCTATTGAGTTTCCTTTACCAAGTCGTAAGAAAGCTAGGAAAACACCAATAGAATCTCAAAGTGAGGTTTTATCATCATCTCCATCTACCATCCTATCCATATCATCACAAGTTCATTCATCCATCCCTCAACTTCAGATTGTGGTTCACACAGGTACAGGAGGAACATCCTCCTCTACCCAACCATCTTCAACTACTACCACTCCTCCTCCTACTCATACTCCAACAATGGCAAGAAATCCACCACCAAGGCCATGGGCTAATCCAGGAGCTATGAACATGCCTGCACCTTTATCGCAATTACCAGCTCATCTTGAGAAATGGCTCCCCAATTTTAATCCTGACAATGGTCTATCAGCTGAAGAGCACATAAATAGTTTCATGTTGTCCATAAATTTAAATGGAGTAACGGAAGAGGACGCAGTGGTATGATTATTCCCTTATACTTTATAAGGAGCAGCAGCGTCATGGTATTTTTCATTATCATCAGGCTCCATTAATAACTGGGATACATTTCAAGATCAGTTTTTAACAAAATTTGGAGATGACCGATCTATAGCAACTTTAATCAATGACCTCTCCAATTTTAAAGCCAAACCAAGAGAACCAATTAAGGATTTAAATTCTCGCTTCAATAAATTATTAAACAAAATACTAGCAGTTTTGAAGCCTGTAATGAAGTCCAGAATGAATGGAAAATTTCCGCTTTGCCCTCAAATTCAGCCATCTTTGTAGATAGAGCTGCCAAGCCAATGTTAGCTAAAAACATGAAATAGGCGACAGCTATAGAGAAACGTATCCTAGCCATAGAAAATAAAAACTCTGTAGATGAAAGAAAGTCTAAAAAAGTGTCTTTTAGAGATGATCCTAAGAAAAAACAATCAAAAGACCCGTTCGACCTGGAAGGGTTACAAAAAGTCTTGAAAACCATGTCCAACGAAATGGTAGATATAAAGAAACAAGTTGCAAAAACCTCTTCCAAGAAACCTTATAAACCCTTTAAAATAAATCCTTCAACTGATCCAAAACCTCCAAATGCTATAACAAATGGAGAATTAGAAGGGGAAGAGGAAGAGGTTTCAAATGAGGAACAAACCAACGATGATGAAGTTGTAGAACTATAAGGAATGTGGAACTTCATTCTTCCGGGTGAAGAAGATCAAGATGCATTACTAGTTACTACCAGAAGTACAAATCAACTTGATCCTCCACAATCCAATGCTAAAAAGAAAAATCAAAGCTCAACTCCTAAAGATAAAATTGCAAGTAAGAAATCCTCACCAAAGGCTACTTAGGAAAACCCATTCCAATCTGATTCAACAACTCCATCTAAAATGCTTATCATCTCTAATGAAATGGAGCATAACATTGTTTAAGACATGAAGAAGACTAGGGCTAATATTGCTTTTCATGAGCTCAGTAAATTAAAGCATCAACATAAATTTCTCTTAAAAGAGCTGCATGCAATACCTATTGCGCCTCTACCTGCCACTGTAATTTCACAAGCTACTCATGAAATGGGAAGACCTCCGACTAGCATGTCAAATAAAGTCAATCCAAATGGCATTTCTTTGATTGGTGGAAAGTCGAATCCCATACTCTGCCATTTCTCCTTACCTTTGAAGTTTTCTATAAAAATTTGCATAACTGTCTGGTAGATTTTGGTGCTTCATCTAATATTTTTCCTAAGACATTTTGCGCAAAGTTAAATGTCCAACCTCAGAAATTTGCAGTACGCATAGTGCAACTGGATCGGTCTCAAGTTGAGGTTATCGTTGAACTTAATCAAGTGACCATAAGGCTTTCATCAAACCCAAAGGTTTTCCAAGTCATTGATACACTTGTCGCAGAAATTCATGAATTTTATGGACTAATCCTTAGCAGGGATTGGTTAGAGAAGCTTCATGGTTACTTTGCGACTGAATGGTGTCATATGTGCCTCCCTTACAATGGTAAACCAAATTAGATACAATTTGAGTGAGAAAAACACCAAAAGTTTATAGTAATGGATTTGGAAGTGGAAAACAAAACTATAGCGTACAACAACAATATAATTGGAAACTATTCCATAGATTCGTTCTTAGGGAACTTCAACACTCATACTTCACCTTTTTTAGAAAATTCCTTTTTATCTCATATAGAAAATTTCTCTCAAACAGACACATCTAGATGCATTGATTTTGTAGATAAACTTGTAAATAAAACATTGTTTTGGAAATTATTTTTTGATGGTTCTAAGTCTAATGATGGAGCGGGAGCAGGTTGTATATTAGTCAGCCCAAAAGGAGAGAAAACCATGCTAACTTGTAGACTCGAATTAGATTGCATGAACAATACTGCTGAATATGAAGCATTAGTTCAAGGGTTATACAAGGCAATCAAGCTTGATATCAAATATCTGCAAGTCTTTGGAGATTCTAAGATTGTTGTAAGACAGGTAAAAAATACTATACATTGTCTATCAGGACAACTGAAGCATTATCAATCGTTAGTACAAGACCTGACTCCACACTTTATAGCATTTAATATTTCATCTATTCCTAGACTTCAAAATGTTAGTGCTGATCTCCTTGCTAATGTAGCTTCCAATCTCATTCCATCAGAAGACTATAGTCCAGACAGATTCTCGATTGAATTAATATTTAGACCCTCCATTCCTAATAATATTACCAACTGGAGAGTTTTCAACGATGACCCTGATATTGTAAGTTTTCTGACTTCAAAAGGCTCTTACAATAATTATATAATTGATGAAGATCAACATGACAAGCAGCTGGAACAAGGAAGCAGCAATGACGCTATACCTAAATTCGTAGTCAAGTAGGAGGACCTATATGACTTAAAGGATAGGTTCAAAAGGTCCACCAATTCAAAACTCTAGAGTTCAACTCTGAGATATGAATTAGTGAATCTAGGGACTGACATAAAACCACAGAACGTCAACCTAGGTCTTGGTTTGACATCCGAAGAAAAGGCATCTTTCATTCGACTATTAAAACAATACAAAAATGTCTTTTCCTGGAATTACGATGATCTCAAAACTTACAACACTTCGATTATATAGCATACAATTCCGATGATCACTGATGAAAATCCAGTCCAGCAGAAATTGAGGAAAATCCATCCTAAATTGGAAAATCAGATTAAGTTTGAGTTGAACAAATTACTGAAAGCCAAGATTTATTTTCCTGTTAGGCATTCCAGATGGGTTTCCAACCTGGTACCAGTCAGAAGGAAAAATAGAGATATCTGGATTTGTATTGACTTTTGAAATCTCAATAAAGCTTTCCAAAAGGATAATTTTCCACTACCCCCTATGGAACAGATATTACAATTAGTGGCAGGGTCTGAACTAATGTCCTTTTTAGATGGCTTCTTAGGGTATAACCAAATCTTGGTCCACCCAAATGATCAATTGAAGACCACATTTAGAACAAAATGGGGCACTTATGCATATCAAAAGATGTCGTTTGGGTTGATTAATGTTGGTGCCATGTTTCAAAGGGCCATGGACATTGCATTTAAAGGGTTAGTGAATAGGTCAGTGGTGATTTACTTAGATGACATAACCATGTATTTTAAAAAACACAGTAGTCACCTCAGAGAATTAAAACATATCTTCCAACGATGTCAAAAATACGGGATCTCACTTAATCCAAAAGGTCATTTTTTGCATTAAGTGAAGGGAAGCTTCTTGGATTTATAGTGTCTAAAGTTGGAATCCATATTGATCTAGATAGAATTAAGAAAATTTCTGAGGTATCCCTACCCCATAACAAAAAAGCAATGTAGTCTTTCCTTGGTCAGATTAATTTCATTAAAATATTTGTCCCGGACTTTTCAAGAATCGTTTCACCTCTCCAATCCCTAATAAAGAAGAACTCTCTTTTCAAATGGGGTCATGCTGAACATGAAGCATTTGGTTTGATAAAGCAAGTGATTATGAATGCCCCATCTCTAGTGACTCCAAACTTTTCTGATCCTTTCATTTTGTATACATTTTCCTCTAAGAAATCGTATGCTATAATACTCACACAAGCCAATCAAGATAAAGTCGAAGCCCCAATTTCCTTCTTCAGTTCAAACTTGCAAGGAGCTGAATTAAATTACTTTGACGTTGAGAAATAGGCTTATGTTTTATTCAAAGCAATCAAACACTTTAGACCCTTCCTTCTCAAGACTCATACAAAAATAATAGTACCATTTCCAGTGGTAAGAAATCTTTTGGTACAGAAAGACGTGGTCAAAAAGAGGGGAAATTGGGTCACAACCTTGAAAGAGTATGACGCTAAAATCAAACCAGAAAATATTGTAAAAGGTCAAGGTTTTTGCAGGATGTTGGCTGGAGCATCACACATATCAGAAACGTAGTCTCTAGACAGTGAAGTACAAATGCATGAGGTAAGCCTAAATGATATTGAATCAAGATATGCGGATATCATATTTTACTTAAAGAATGGATATGATCCTTCACATTTGAATCAAACAAAGAAAAGAGCCCTGAGACTAAAATCTAAACAATATCAAATTTTAAATGATCTACTCTTTAGGATGAATTATGATTCTATTCTCCTTAGATGCCTTGAGAAATCTGAAGCTGAAAAAGTATCGCAGGAACTTCATGACAGACCAGCAGGCAGACACTATGCAGGAGATGCGACAACACACAAAATCTTGCACGCAGGCTACTACTGGCCAATGTTATTTAAGGATGCAAATAGCTATGTAAGAAGATGTCAAGTTGTCAAACCACTGCTGGAAGACAGAGGAAACCATTATTTCCATTATATCTGGTCAACATCGATCAACCATTTGAATAATGGGGATTAGATATAATAGGTGAGATCATTCCTCACTCTCCTAAACAACATAAATACATCCTTACTGCTACCGATTACTTTACTAAATGGGTGGAAGCAGTTTCCCTTAAGTCATCCAACTCTGAGAATATCATCTAATTCATAGATCAATTCATAATTACCAGGTTTGGCTTACCTTCTGATTTAATGTTCGATAATGCATCATATTTCTCAAGTAATGCTATGACTGAATTTGTGCTCAAAAGAGGTTTTAAGCTTAAATATTCAGCCAATTATTATCTGCAAGGAAATGGGTTGGCTAAATCAATGAACAAAAACCTTATTAGAATCATTAAATGAATTATTGATCAAAATCATAGAGACTGGCATAAGTCTTTAATGTACGCTCTTTGGGCAGATCGAATAACTTAGAAAACTTCTATTGGCAATTCTCCTTTTAATTTAGTTTATGGGAAAGAAGTGGTCCTCTCAACAAATCTAGCTATTCCTTCTTTAGCCTTAGTTCAATTCATTGAAGAAACCCCTTCCTCATCCTTGCAATTAAGACAGTTGTAGATCCTTAAGCTTGAAGAGGAATTAGAAAAGGCTAGAATTATCCATGTGCATCATCAATAGTTAGTAAAAGCTTCCTTTGATTCAAACTTGGTATCTAGAAGAGATTTTCAGCTTGGAGACTTATTATTGAAATGGGATAAAGTCCATGAAGAGAAAGGCAAGCATACTAAATTCCAATGGATATGGCTTGGACCATTCCAGATTGTTGAAATCATTAGTCCATCAACTTTCATGCTATAATATTTAGCAGGTAAAAGAGAGTCATTACCTCTTAATGGACAAATACTTAAAAAATATTTCCCATAGAAGATTATCTCTTCTATTTTTGTAAATTATTGTTTTTTATTTTGGTTTAATTTTTTTATAATAAAATAGGTTGAAAATGTTTAATTTTGGTTTCCACGAAAAGAATAGTGTCTCATGTCATTTTTTTTTTTTTCTTGTATAAGTGGAAGCGGTTTGGAAATTAATCTTTATTGTTGAAACATAGGGTCAAGTGATATCATTATGAAAATTCCTACTTGTTCTTCTGTTTCAACTATACAAGTTGTGATTAAAATCAACCTTAGGAAGAAGTTTTCCTCATATCAATCATAAAAGGTATCAATAACAAGACAAGTATTCTCTACAGAAAAGCTATTTTTAAACTCTACATTTGTCGTCCAGAAGAATTCTTAAGGAACCAATGACTTCCTCCCCACTTTAGGAAATTGCGAGATTCAAAGAGTAATCCAACTATGCACTTTAAACTTAAAGAAAAAGAGGTCTCATCAAGATTCGACTTATCATGATCATAAAGACTATAACTAAATGACATTGCCAAACTACATACCAAAACAGGGTAATGACTCGAGATTGTTTCAATCGAAAGACAAGGGGTCTCATCACGAGCCAACTTGTTCAATTAAGTTATAAATCAAGTGAATGACACTGTCAATTTTGGCCACCAAACCAAGACATTGTTCTTTAAGAATTAAACGAAAAATAAGAAAAGAAAAAGAAATAAGTGTATATGAGGATTTATCTTTGAAAATTGCATACTTCTTAAGTAGGATACTGGATCATTGTTGGGTAACAGGTAACCATGTCGAGGCTGTGGACGCCTGCTGGCAGTAGAGGCTCTATCTATGACAAATGAGTATACCTAAACTAATCTATGGAGATGTCTTTGTTTTTATCTTTACAAACCAAGTAATGACTGATGTGAGTACAATGACTACCTCTGAGGAGAAGATAATCAGAACAAAGATAGTTGGAACAAGATGTTGTTGTTAACAAATAACACTATTTACCTTATATTTCTACAATAAAGTTTCACTTTCAAAACCATTTCTATTTAGAAGTTTTAGAAAATTCAAAAAACCATCAGAGATAACTCGTTCTTTCAAGTGAATCGCCAATTTTTGTGACCATCAACAACCCCCCTTTTATTAGTGTTAGCAATAACATTAATAAATGGGGACCCTTCCAAAAAAATCAAATCCTACAATTTAATGTTGCCTTTTTTGTTTTTAAAATAAAACAAGATATCAAAGTGGAACTTGCTAAAACATGTGAATTTACCTTTTCATACTCCAAGTGCATGACACATCACAAACTATGAGTTTCCTTATAAAAAGCGTTATATGACCACAATACCTAAGAAAAGCTTTATAGGAGCAAAGTCTCGAATATTAAGAGAAGCTTTTGAAAACCCACTTTTAAAATGATATTATTGTATCACAAAAGATCACAGCAGGTATCTCTTATAAAAGTACCTCCACAAAAATGCGATCCGCAAGAATGCGATATCACAAAGTCTTACAACCTCATCGCATCGCAAATTCCAAAATCCACAATGCTACTTTATGTAAAACGCCCAAATATTGTGAAATGTGATAAGCCTCTCACAAATTGCATATCGCAGCTACCCGATGAAACGATGATTTTAACAATAGTAGGTTTTGCGATATTGCGATCTACAATATTGCGAAGAAAATTGCAAAATCACCTTTATCGTAGATAAAAGGGCTCAAAGTTCTAGGATAGTACTTTCCTTCATTCAATATAAAAGTTATGAACATTAAATTTTAACTTAATGGTCCATTAGTGGTCATTTATTAAAAAACGATTCAGATCAGGGTAAAGGACCATTTGACGCAAGGTGACATGTTTGATATGATTGAAGAATTAAATCTTTCCCGTCACCTTATTTTTGTCTTTCTATTGATGTTTCTTGTATTCACTAGAATTTTGATCATATCCTTGCTCTCTGCTTGCAATTTTCAGGAAGAGTACATAGAATGTAATACACAGCGGAATGGGGAAGAAAGGCAAGGCACCCACATTTGAGAAAACAGAAATGACTCCATTATTCACAGACACCATTTGTACTAGGGACGCAGGGATATCTACTTGGGAAGACATGCACCAATTGTTAGAAGAGGAAAACCCGAGAATTATGAAGGTTATAGTTATAGCAAATGGATGCTGCTCTTCTAAAGCATCCCTAACTGAGCTTGCATGCTTGTTTCTACACCATATTGCTGTGAGGCCGAAGATACTCCCCTACATGGATATGGTGAAATGGATTATAGATCATGCAAACATATCTAATAGAGAGTTCAAGATGGCCAATCAGCAAGTCATGGGGTCATTTACCCCAAATAATTTGAGACACATGTATCACTTGCCAGAACCCTAGGCTAGCTACAACAAGCAGTTTGTAGAAAAGTTTTCCAAGGAGAACGAGGACTTGGCAGAATGCACAAAGCACTGGTCAAACAACAAGGAAAGACTAAAGAAGGATAAAACCAATATGTACGCCACTGGCTCTCTTTCTTCTCCTTACTGTTTTACCGCTACAATTTTGTGTAGACTGTTTGGGAGACCAGACATCAATAAGTTTTCATCAGAGTGGTTACCTCTATTAGATGCGGATACCAATATCACCATAATGGATTGGGCCTAAATTTTATCAGATAATTTAGCCTCTGCTATTTTAGGATATCGAACTAAAATAAGTTTTACTTCAAGGGTTTATCCTCCATTATTTTTGAGTGCCTATGTCATGGATTCCATTTGTTTTGTCTTTGATTTTCCTATTATGGGATGGAAGTGGATGGTACAAAATCCTCTTTCCATTCAGGTTTATCACAAAGTATTGTGGGAATCCAATTTCATCCCACATTTCTACAAAATTTTTCATCGAGTTATGCTCCCTATTCATAAAATGCTCTATAATAAAGACACCCCAAGATTTTTCCCAGACGTTGAAGTTGACATTCTCCCTATAGGAAGGTGGTTTGGAGAGGAGTTGTTCACATACATCAGCGTTTTTGGTAGCATTGTTTTACCACATGTGCTTCCTTTTTACGTCCCTGATAAACTAATGGCCAGGGAAATAGCGTACTAGACCTGTGGCATTGGGGGAATGAGCAAAGTACTGAAAGACTCTAAAAAGGCCATTTGGCCTCCATTTCCTGTAGTATGCAGAGATTTTTCATTATTTGACGTAGGGCATGCTTTTAAGGAGGTTGATAATATGCTATGTTTACAACTACCAAAGTTCCCGAGGAGGTAATATGATCCCTTTGGTGTTGTAAGTAATTTTACTACAATGGTTAAAATAAAAGTGTTTACCAATGAAGAAGATCCCTTTGACGATGTCTTTCTACAGAAGAACACTTTCAGATAGGTTCTACATATGGCACAAATTCAGTTTGGCCAAGAAAAACTCCAAAAGTTTGACAATTATAGAAAGAAGAGGTTAACAAAGGTCCCTTTGGACCAATTACTCATTGAACCAACAAGGGAGCCTACTCCCAGTATAAGCATAAGTGGAATTTCAAAAGAAGAGAAGTCTAAATCAAATTCCAAAAAAGAATCAGCTGAAAAGTTTGATGATCAGTCCAAGAGTGAACATAGGAGAAGTGAGGGGTCAATTAAAGACACAGCTCTGTTAGTGTCAATATATTCACTTCCATAAGTGATGAAATTGCTCTTTTGCACGCATGTTAGGTGTCTCATTCGATTAGCTACATTTTTTTAGGTCATGGATCAACTGATGATAGTGGTTTCATGTCAATTTTCTTCATGACATTCACCTACTGACCTGTTCACGCATTTTTTTTAGTCATTTACTGTCATCCAGTTTCATTTCATTTATAAAAATTAGTTCTAGGGTTTAGTCTCACTAGGTCTTAAGGTTTGTCATCATGGTCATCTTAATTGAATAAAAAGGTCAGCAAGCACATGAGGAAGATAAATAAGTTCATAAAATCATAAATTTACTTATGTTGTGCTCAACAATTCTTTTTTAACTCAAAACTCTGTTTTGAGGTGAAAACAGAGTTTTTTTCATTATTGTACAAATTTCATGTAATTTCAATGTTTCTATATGTAATAAGTGTTCCAAAAGTTGTTCCTGGTGACAAAGTCAACTCCTGCCATTAAAACAAAAAATTAATGTGAAAATCCACCTGCAAAAGAGCAAAAGTCAGAATGTAAGTGAAACAGAGCATTTGTGAAAAAGTTAGCAAAACATTAGAAAAGTGGGTTTGGTTAAAGAAAAAATAAAAGAGAGGGATATAAAAGCCAATTCATGTGTTTTGGTCTTCATTGTTGCTATTGAAAGAGCCAAAAGCATAAAAATCATGTTTTTGAAGAAAGAGGGCAAAAACATAAGAAAAATCCCAAAATCTTGTTGGCGTTGCACACCTGTTGCAGTTTTCCCATATAAAATTGGTCTGGTGCTGCGCATACAAAGTGCACTGCACACCTGAGAGGTAGCGCTGTGAACCTATCCATTCAGCATCAAAACAATTCAAGCCACCCAAATTCACTTCAAATTTCTTAATGGGCCTCTCATCAAGTAAGTAAATCTTCTCATCTAGTTTAGCAAGTGCTTTTCATCAGTTGTGGTGATTTTCGTGTCACAAAAAACTAAACCCTAGCTATCCTCCAACCTATCTGATAGATTTGCAAAGGGTACTTGTTTTTTGCTGTCCCTATTCCCTTAAACTATTTTCCCTAAACCCCATTTCCTTAATCTATTTTCACTAAACTCTAATCCTCCATATATAAAACCTTCTACACACTATTCCCAAACCCTAATTCCCACATCCTATTCCTTCACTACATTCACTTCATTATCAAACCCCTCATTTCACATTCATAATACCATCCACTCCCCTCATTTCCCAAAAGAAACCCTTTCACTTCATATTTCAAAATCTCTTCATGCTCATATACTTTCACTCCAAATTCATAAGCATGTAGACAGATTCATACTATGAGAGGGAAGAGGAAACTCTCAGTGATTCTTCCCGAGAAGATCATGTGCTAAGAAAGACACACAAAGGGGGAAAAATCATCTAGGAGGAGCCCACCACTCTCACAGAATTACTTGCTTGCCCTCTTGTTGTAGCTTGCTTTAAACACTAGTCTTGTTATCAGTTTTGTGAAATGGTAGAGAGGGTGAAATATCATCATGAGCTGGCTAGGTTGTTTTTTCTTCATCTTCACAACACTTGAAACCATTGCAACAGCAACACGCATCCCTAATGTAGTTGAACAGTGGAATAAGGGGCAACATGTGGGCAGAGAGCATTATGAGCCTTACATTAAGGCTAGATATCACAGGAAAATCAATAGGGATTTTCCTTTCAAATACTTACAGAACATGTATGCTCCTCTCATGAAACTTATCATCAAGTATTTCACCTGTGAAGGAAGGTTTTCTCGCCTATATACCTATCATGTCAGATTGTTGATGCATTTCACAAGAGTGAGGATGATGAACCTCCCATACTTTATATGCATGAATATTAACAAGATGGCTCTCTATGTGAAAAGGAAACCTTTTCCTTAGCAATTCAACAGTATTTACCATTTCTCACTGATTAAAATTGTTTTTTTGTATTAGCTAAGCTTGCTGAACATACCATGGGATACCTTCATCGCCCATGAGATTTTCAAAGGCCCTCAGGTGATTCCATCAGTGCCTCAAGAGGAAGGAGGGCCATCAGGATAGCCAAGTGTTCATGAGACTGAAACTATAGGTGTGCCAATGTTTTTCACCTATGAGAGAGGTACTAGGAGGCCTTTTGCTACTACCAGGTGAGTACTATCTCCACCAGGGGTGGAAGGAGTCGCATTTTCTTCACCGGGAAAATGTTATCTTCACCGGGGATGAAAGGGGCTTTGCCTTCTTCTCTAGCTATACAAGTTGGCTAGCAATAAAAGAGAAAAGACAAAGGGAAGTAAAGGATGCATGAGGAGGGCCCTACTGAAGGGCAAGACGGGGATTTTGTCTTGATTGAGGAGGATGTCACTGATTTGGGCTCTCAAAGCTCAAAACTCAAAGACATGATTATCAAAGAGAAGGAGGCCGAAATACAAGCCTTATCACTTTATCTTGAGAGGGCCAAATGGATCATCAATTTTCTTAAGCAGGAAAACAAGAAGCTGACAGATAAACAAACTATTATGGAGCTACAACCGATTAGAGAGAATAGACAAATGGCAAAGAAGAGAAAGATCAAGATGACCTCCCTTGAGCAAGAAATTGAGGATGACTGAGAATCATGGTTGGAGAGGGCAAACATTCACCTGGAAAATATACTTGAGAAATCCAACAAAGAGAAGAAAATGTTGTTCCATATGGCTTATCACTACCTACAAAATTTGCAAAACAAGGGTGAAGAGGTTAGAGGCTAAGCTAAAAAGAGATTTGAGGAGTAAAAAAGAGAAAGATAAGCTCAAGATCTTGGTTGAAGCATCATTGGCCTAGAAAAGTACTTAACAAGGATCACTTATGCAAAATTTCAAAAAATTTGGAGCTTTTTTTTTCATTTTCGAAATTTTTAATGCAAAAAACAGGTTTTTTTCAACAGGTGGCACTGCGCTTTTGTTCGGGGAATCCATTTGCAAAAAAGTTTATATCTTTCGAATCAGCAGGGAAAAATATGCATGCTCAGAAATGGCTAAGAATTTTGGAAAAGTTCTAGGTCTCCAAAAGGGAAAAAAACACCCAAAAAGTGCCCTCTCTGTCACTTTTTTGCCACACAGGAAGCAACCTTGGGAGATTCCATTTTTGGAGGGCAAATGGACTCCAAATTCAGAAATTCAAGTTGTTCCTAAAAGTAGACTCAATGAGCTTTCCAACAACCTATCCTACACCTGATTTGGACTTCGGGAAACCTTCCAAATGTGACCTGGAAAAAGTGTTATGCATAGGATTAGTGGCACTGCGCATAGGAGGAATTTTCCCTGTTTTTCCAGATTTCGCCTAGTTTTCTCTGCATTTGACTTTTTTTTCTCTATTGATGTAATTATCATGGTGAATGATGTAATTTGATGTAATTATGGATGTAAAACACTTAATAGGGTAGATACATCAAGTCAAAGGTGGTTTTGAACTAAATGAATTGGTTTCCTTGGTTTTAAAGGCAAGTTGTTCCACTGCCTATATTCTTGTTCTTATTTTAGATATGGTTGAAACCACCCCTTTTCTCATGGATTCGACCCTTTATGGCTAGCATAGGTGGTTTGATGCCTATATTATGAACTTTCTTAGTCATTTTTAAAGGTTGGACTCTTGTCGATGCTTTGAGCTTTATTGTAAATCACTTTTGCAGTTTGGCAAGGAAATGAACCAAGGATTTCCAGCATTTTGTGGGATTCTTATGGTAATGTGTCTTGGCATTGTTTCTTCCTTTGTTATTTATTTTCTCTTATGTGTATATGTGCCAACATCTATTTCTTTCTTCATAACTAAATGAATCAAGATAAATAGGTGGAATCCATTAATATTCAGTGCTCTGCCTTGAGGATACATTTAGTTTTTAATGTTTTCTACTGTTTGAAGAGGACTCACGAACCTTAAATGCCATCTCCAACTCCTCATTTGTCTTAGACTCACCATCACATCCAATTCAAAGTGGCAAAACACCTACCTACCTCACCCCACAGAACCTCCTGCAAATTTGAGTTGATTTCCTAGACCCAAAGCTACCTTCTTCATTTGATCCAGCAATCAACCATCAAAATCAAACAAAATCCTCTGACCTAATATACCTAGCCTAAAATCAACATTTATTTTCAGTCATCTCAAGCCCTAGTTGCCATATTATAATTGAGATTGACAAGGAGAGAGCCCTCTCCTGACCTGGTAGGGTTAGCTACCAGGTTAAGGGTGGTTTGATGTTACCCTAGACCTGCCTTTCTTTAGCCTGAGGTAGATTTAGGCACTAACAAGCTCAATCTACAGAAAGGCATGAAAAACAGGTTTTGTCCCCGAAACAAGCTGAAGTTCCCACTCCCCTTACAAGGCCAACAAAGTCGCTTGTAGTGGATCTAGAAGGGGAATGGGAGAACTTTAATAAGTTAATCAATACTGAGGAACAGAGTGCAGAGCCACTGACGAACCTAAGAGAGATAGCCACAGAAATGGTGGTAGAAGGGGCTATTAATACTCAGGAAACAGAGCATATTCTTGTTGCTTCGTCGTCTGAAATTGTACTAAGGATAGAGGAGATTCCTCCTCTAGACATATTTTATAGCCCACAACATAAGGTTGTTGTCAAGAGGCAAAGAAAGAAAAGAGAAATAGATGCCATGCTCGCTCCAGAGGATGAACCTCTGGATGTTCTTTGGAAGGACCCAACTACAGACCCATCAGAATCTATCTAGGCTCTTTCAGATCGCAAGAGCATACGCTTTGGAAACAATTGATAAAGCAACAGAAGTTCAGGTGCTACTAAAAGAGAAGGAGGATAGGATTTTGTTTTTAGAATAGAAACTCCCGCAATTCAGCATCAGTCAAGAAGCAGAAACACAGCTAATAAAACTCCAGCAAGACTTCCAGCAGATGCAATTGAATCATCAAAGCAGTTTAAAGAAGAACAGTTACAATCTATGATAGAACTGCATAAGGAGGATCCCAAAATTGGGGAATTTATCACAGAAACACTCACTCTTAATGCCCAACTCTTGCAACAACAAGAAATACTCTACCAGAAGATCTCGCAATGGAATTCCCATTGTGAGATGAGCAATAATATTACAAATCAAGTCATATATTTATGACTTGATTATGATTCAATTTTTAAGAAGGTTTCGGACTTTTTGAACTGGCAGAGATCAGAAGAAGGGAAAAGAGTGGAATTGCCCAGAATCAACAAATCGCACAAATAAATGTTATTTGCGAAATGGGATTCCCAACTTAAAGAAGCAGAACAGACGGTGGCAGAGGTAGTGACATCAGCAAACAATGTCATTGAGGGATAAATGAAAATCTGCACAAGGCCAATTTGATATTAGAGACTACCTCGGGCTTCCTTCCAAAGGCACAACAATTTCAAACAAAGTGGAAACAGATAGTAGAGGAAAATTCAAAGTCGATTAAACAAGTAAACATGTTAAATTGGGATACATATTGGTAGTACCTGGTAACACCACATAGCCAATGGATGACCCTGAAATGCCTCATAACCTCTGTTGAGAAGATAGTGCCAGCACTGGCCAATGTCGTATTTGCAGGGCAGTTAAGAGCTAAAGTCGGCCAACCGAACTCTTGAAACCGATGTTGGACATTTGCAATCTAAAGGATCAGATGCATGATTTATCATAGATATAGTTTTGTTTTGTTTTAGTTCATTTTTTCTTAAATTGAGGTAGGTGGTTTAAACCTCCTCATCTATTTTTGTAATATTTATTTTTAGATTTCATTAGAGTAGTATTTAAACCCCTCTCATGCATTTAGAGAGGGGTCCAAAGTTTTATCAAAAATAATTCTTCAGAACGTGCAGTTTGCCCCCCACTCTGAGGAGGTTTTGATAAAATGAATGGAACAAGATTTATTTTTATATGAGTTTGATATCTGCTACTGAAATGCACTTTTGTACTCTTAGTGGATGTTGAGTGATTTGAAGATAAATCTATATTGTTGTAGCACATGAGTAGAACTTATTACCAATGGTATTTTTATCTCCTAATACTTTTTACTTATGTGCCAAGCGAAAAATTATTTTCAGTTATTGATATATGAAAGTCTGAATGTTTAGTTGTCATTATCGCACTTTTGTATGGTGAAAACTTACCTTTTTATGCTAAGTATATGAATAACTCTTATATGATATGTTTCTCATAATTGTTTCGGCTAACTTTTTATACGAAACAATCATTTTTAATGGATTCTTTTCTCGTGGTGATTGAATGATTTATAGTATCAATTGCTATTAGAAATTATTTTAGATCGCATAAGTGAAACATCACTCTCGGGATAGTTTAAAGTTAGTTGTTTTCTTTCATTAGAATAGATTGCATACGATAGTTAAAGGATAGATTTGATTTAGAACAAGAATTCACTGCATAAAACACACAAAAATAAAAACATCATCCCATTAGTACACACATCATAAACAGATTGGGAAACTGGTCCCATCATCCCCAGTCAGATCCACTATTCCAAACAGAAAAGGAGCTGCTTTAAGGTCCATACTAGGTGGTTATCCCCCTATTGTAGACCCGATTTTTGAGCCTTCAACAAGTCCTTAACTCATTCTTCAAACTCGCTACTTGACCAATGTTCTTAATAGTAAATAAATTTGACGAGGCTTCGTACATTTCTTGAGCATGATCGATGTTAGCTATGAATTGGACAAGGTTGTCCTTTATTCCTTTTACCATTAGAATCATGGCCACCAATTCTAGTTCCTTGAATTTCACTTTTTCAACATCATTGGAATCCTCTACAAGCTTCTTTACTTTCCTTTGACCAAGTCTAGAACCTTGTTCTTTTCAAGGATGAGGTCAATCCTCTTCTTCCAGTACCTATAGTTTGAGGCCCCTTAAATTTTATTCTCTCCCTTGATTGTGTTATACATGTTCCTTGAATATAGTAGACTCTTTCCCTGAGATAGTCCTTTTGAATGGTTCCTTGATCTAGTGCTTAAGACTGCCTTTTTCTTCTTTCTTCACCAAATCTATGATACCATGTTAGAAAGTCAGAAAGACAGAAAGATTTTACTATTCTTGATAATTACTTTTGATGTTTCTTGTTATTATGATTCTTTATATCTTGTTTATTTTATTTCATCAAGAAAATACCAAAGTACCGGCACATAAAGCAATAGACACCAGATGTACGCACTATGCCGGAGAAAAACCCCCCTTGAGGGGAAAATCCAGTCAAGAAATTCTTCCTTTCAATAGTATTATTTGAGACTCATCACTTGAGAAAAATACTAGACCTTCCCTCCAAACCAAGTCTGCCTCCCAGATATTCGACTCCTTTCCAGCAACTTCGACTAGACAGCAGCTTTGGAAAACATTGAAACTTGGAAGACTTCGATCTCCCAATCTAGGGCATGAAACAGAGAGAGAGAGGCACAAAAATTTTGATTTTATTCTTCTCCTTAGACTTCCCCAAACTCACACTTACTTTGGCTTCCTGGCAACACAGTATGCACTTTTTCCAACTACAAGAGATATCAAAATTCTTGTGAGAGTGTGTGTTCCAAATGAACTCGAAGTGCTTGTATTTATAAGCTCCATGTGAGGTCAAATTAGGGTCCTTAGGCTAACTTGATCTCTTCTAGGCTGACTTGGTGTGGAGGATACATAAATCATATTTGACTCAATAATTAAAAATCCCAATAAGGGTCTCTTTAAAAGTACAATGACTCTATTGGCTCATAATAAATCCTAGAAGTCCTCAATGGAGACTTTGACCTAAAACATGGTGACGCAAGAATGAAACCCATACTTTAATAAGTCATGACTATAATAATAAAATTATTTTCTTTATTCTTTTGACTTTTACATTACAAGATGACTCAAATACGTTAAATGAAGACTGCAACTAGTTACATTTTCCAACATCATATGATCCCGTATTTGTGCAATTTTCATTTGGATTGGGATAAGTAGGGAAAATTTAGGGGCGAATTTTTGCAAATGGGATATTTTTTGGACATGTTCTGAAACAATTATTTGCCAATTTGGTTAAAAATTTACCTATTTTTTACATATATATGACTAAATGGAGGATATTCAGCAAAAAAATACCAATTTTATTAGTAAATTACATGTTTTTATTGAATATTCGCCTACATTCTATATGTATGAATTTTCAAACCAAAATAGTCACCTAAAATACTAAATCCTTCAAAAATACCCTAGGGATAAGTGGTTTGCATCGTTCTTCTGTGGCTAAGCTTATTTAATTGACATCGAATCTGGTGTTGCAATTACTATGAAATTGTCACTTGATATGAATTTGTATATATTATATCAAATATTTTGAGTAACATCGCCATATTTCTAAGCAGCACTAAATCATTATATTGGTCACCCTTTATGTTTGATGTTGATTCTATCTTGATTATTTGTGTGTAACCCGATTGGATCAAATCGAATACACTCGATGAATCGTATGTCATGACCCACACTTATGGAATTGCATCTAATACTCTATGGTTATCATATATGATGGTTGGCACTTATGGTAACTTAAGACAACCAGATCGAATGTGAAAGACAACAATGTGGTTTGATGACAAGTGGATGATAAAGTATGAAGCATAATAGAAGAAAGTATTACACCATACAACCAACCTGAATTTTAGAATGTTACCCTATTATCACTCATAGTAAAGGAACCAAGACAGTTGTAAACAATAGTAGTATAGTTTCAACTATTAATTTTTTCAGGTTGTTTTATGTTGTATCAATTACTATAGAAAAATTCAATACTTAAATTAACATTCTTTCCAAATACAATTAGTATTTCCATTCATCAATAGCAACTAAATATATAACAATAAATTTAATGACACAAGAAAAACCCCATTAGGGGGAAAACCCCTTTGAAAAATATTCTTCTATTAGATTTTCATAAAATGTTCATCAGAGAGAACAATGAATCCAATACAATATCATCCAACAAAATAACCCATCAACATTTAGAAGTATGTTTCCAGCATCAAAATATATCAAAGATAGTTTTTCACATATGTAGTCAACTAGGATCAACTGCACTTAATGGTCAAAAATTAGTCAAACTTCCCAGTCGAATGGATGAGGAGTTGTGCATGCAAATGAAGGTTTCCAGTCACTCCCTTGAGCCTATGATGCTTGTGATTGTGTTCAAATTTTCCTTGTGGTAAGCCAACGACTGTAACCAAAAACCCTAAAACAAATGCAAGCCTTGGACCCTGTAATTTTGGACCTTTGCAAACCTTTGTTGTCATCCCTGCTTCAAACCTGTGCAATCCAATCAATCAAGAGGAGAAGAACAATATTCTTGGTGGTGTCTAAATGAGCTTGAGATCACTTTTATTTATAGGCTTCCATGGGTGTTGTTGGGCATGGAATCTCCCCCAAGGCATGTTTTGGGGCTTAAAGCCCAAGTTTTGACCAAATATTGTTGTAAAAGCTTCGCGAATTGTGGGCGCGAGGCGCGAAAGTATGACAGAGTCATAGGGTTGTCCACCCTAGTTTTGTAATGGAATGTCGGTTGGATAGACGTACCCATGGTCAGTGGACCATGGGATTGTATAAATAGAGTGAGGCTTTAAGTGTAAAAGATAACTAACAAAGAATGTGACGTCTAAGTTGTTTAGTCAGTGTAGAGTGTGGTTGTGGGTCGTAGAGTAGGAGAAGGCTCTACAGCTGAGTGCGCAGAGGCCTAGTAGTTTGCAATAGAGTGTGTGGACCCCTGCAGCTGAGTGCACAGGGCAAGTCGAGTCTGTAACCATGGAAAGAATCAATAAAGAGAAGTTTTTCTATAATTTTGTGTATCTGTTCTTGGATTAATACATGATTGATATTATTTGAAAATATATTGTTATTTACTATGCGCACCTATATGAAGGTTCTATATTGTTAAGTATAACTTAAGCACTCATGTAGGAAAAGATAATTAACTAATATTGGAATATAAGAAAGTTTTTGGTTAATAACGCAGAGTGCGGTGCACAACCCCTAGGTAGGGCTGTACAAGGGCAGTATATCAGGCCACGAGGAACGGGAAAGTGTGTGAAGAAACCTATGTGCAGGGACAAACCACGGACCAGTCGAACTCATCAGACATTTCCAAGGTGTGGAATCCTGGTTCTAGCACCCTCCCATACTACTTCGGGTGAGACCTTAGTCTGCACTTCGTGGATTGTTGCCAAAAGGGCCAGAAGTACCGGGATTTGTTTGGCTAATTAACACCAAACCTAGGTCAGGCCCCAACAAGCCAACAAATGGTTCCATTTCCGAGATCAAGATCTGCATAGAGATGTCTGATGTCCTATCACTGGAATCCGACAAAGAAAGGAATTGAAGAGTGGTTGGACAAGAAGATTCACAAGTTCGCGGCAAAGGAAAACAGGAATCCGTGATTATTAAAGGAAGAGTGGTTAGATTAATACTTATATACAGAAATCCATGAAATTTTCTTTGCATCCTTCCCTACTGAGTTGTATGAGTGGATCGTGAGGCCAGCAAATAGCAAAGGAAGGTGTAAACTTGAAAAACCTATTGTGTGGACTCCAGAATTGGTGCATAGACTGGAAGAATCGGAAGATAAGATCACACACGCTGTCGATCACTGGCTGGATTGAATCATAGGAGGATTCACCACTGAATTCGTAGTAGATACTTCAGTCAACTATAGCAAGGCAGAACAACACTTCCTCAAGGGACCGCGAGGTAAGTACGTTAAATCTTTGAACACTTGGATGAAAATGCTATTGTGTGAAAAGTGGGTTATGCGAATAAATTGATGTTTGAGGCTACGCAGAGCAGGAGAATCTACGTAAACGAAAGTAGCACAGAACTAGAAACTAGCCCCTTGATTTCACCTCCACGAGGAGGCAAAGAGGAGATCATGAAGGTTTCACCAATAAGTGCAATAAATCTGATAAAGAGAATCCCGCACATACCACCCCCAACCACATGACCACCAGTTTCACCATCTTCAACTTCGACTTCGCCCATACCGCCACCACCGCAAAGCATTATGGCAAGCTATCAATGTTCAAAGGAGTAGGGAATGAAGATCCAAACCAATTTTGGTTCGTGGTAAAAGTCGTATGGGAAGCATAGGGTGTCACAGATGACAATATAAAGAAGGCAATGTTGGTCAATGCTCTACAGAATCACGCACTGACTGGTACATTAAGCATTCCAATGACAATCTAAATGCAGGGATAGAGGATATCCAGACTGCACTAAACAAATAATTTAGCAGGCTGAAATCAGAGGTGCAATCAATCATTGGATTCAAGGAACTCACAATGCTACCAGGCAAAACCCCATGGGAGTTGGATGAAAGACTGAAGTGCACAATTCGAGAAGCAAACATGACATTAACAGATGGGAAACACCGCAAATGGTTTGTAGCATCGTTAACACCACATCTATGGAATGCATTGGTGCAACAAAGACTAACCACTCAGTCTAAAGCTTTGTAGGTTGCAATGAGATTGCATGAGATGCTGATACAAGATCCTAACCTAGGAGTTCAGTAGATTCACATGCAGTTGAAAAAATTGTGCCTAAAGATGCAGAGTTTGAAACAAGAAAGGACGGCTCATCCAAAAGTGCATGATGAGGTATGGTGCATAAAATGCAAGGGCCAGGGGCATGACAAGGACCAGTGCCCAGTGTTCGCGAATTACCTCACGGGAGGAGGACCAATTCCATTGAGATTGGAGGCACAAGTAGGACCAAGTGCGATGCCTACATTATGGTGTGCGATTTGTCAAATAGGAGGAAAACATACTACAGATAACCACCATCTACTACAGGAGTATATGCAGAATTCCCAACAACTGTTCTGTAATTTCTGCAGGTCAGTAGGCCATGATAGGTGCACCTATAGAAGTTATGAACTGAATGGATTGGACTCCTACCTATAGATTTCAGGCTTAAAGACAGTCCCTCGATCAAAATGTAGGAATGGCATGCACTAGAGTTTAGGGGTGTGGATGAGGCTGAGGTGGAATGGGGCCAGGAAGAGGTCACAGACAGCTAATATGTTACAATTATGGAGGACTGAGGCATTATGCCTGCGATTGTAGAAATCCAATGAGACCATCATGCTTATATTGTACACAGTTTGATCATGAGACGAAGGATTGTCCCACACTAATAGCGAGGTTGCACGATAAAGGAGCACTCCAGCCTCCCCCAACTCAGAACCTACAAATGATGAGGTTTGAGCCGTGTGAGGAAGACCCTAATGTAAATATCATGCTCTAAAGTGTTATTACAACAGGGGATGACAATGGTAAGAAGCCTGAAGAAAGTACCTGGGTTCGCAAGGCTCTAATGAAAGAACCAAAATTTGATTTAGAGCGCACTAAGGAGACCTTCGTGGAAGCTAAGAGGAGGTTCACTAATGCCTCCACTTCGAAAGTAAAGACAGACTGGAGTTGGAAATGGACCCATCGATGCTCACTATGTTCTTGGATACATGCATGAAGTTGTTGCACGATAGCAAGGCTGTGAAGGGGCTAGAAGAACTCATAACTAGATGTGTTGGGACCACGCTAGGAGAACCACATGTAGTTAGAAGGCTCTGGAAGCACACGATGCGAACAAGAAGGGAGATGAGATTGACAGTGCAGATCGGGAATATGAGATGGATCAAGTAATTCTAGATCTAGGATCAAAGACGAATGTCCTTCCAAAGCAAACATGGGAGCGCATGGGTAGGCCTACATTGCAATGGTCTCCTATCCAACTGCGAATGGCAAGCCAGCAAAAGATCCTACCTATGGGGAGATTGCAGGGAATAATAGTAGACATTGAAGGTGTGAGCATGCTAGAAGATTTTTAAGTGATAGAGATTGTTGATGACAACAATCCCTATCCCTCACTACTAGGAATAGATTGAGCCATTGACATGAATGGAGTGATAAATCTAAAGAAGCGCAAGATGATTTTTGAGAAAAAGTCACTACACGTAGTGGTACCTTTAGACCCTACGGAAGGATTGCGCTACACAGAGCCAGTGCATGACTATGGCAGTGATGATGATCTAGACTATATCTTAAAGATAATTGCACGCAAGTAAGACTGGGTAAATCCAACCGCCGATGGCCGAATCTCATGGGAGCGTGAAAGCTCTTGCAAATCAGATTCTGACAAGGAGATAGAACGATGGCAAAACTGGTTACACGAGGTAACCACGCTCAACTGTAACATGATGACTAGATCGTTGTGCTAATTAGAAACAGAGGTAAGAGACCTACCTGTGTATGATGGGTTAAGCAAGGTGGATGACTTCCTGAACAAATTTGAAAGAGAAGTACCAAAACAGCAACATTTCGACGCTCTGAAATGGGTACTGGGCGCTACACCCGCAAGATGGTGGGGTACGCACCAAAGAAGTTTTGAGGACTGGCATGAATGCAAAAGGATGATGCTCATGCAGTTTGGGAAGCCTCAGGTGCAATTGAAAATTAAGTATGATAGATGAACCTGCCCCCGCACCCACCTATCCAGGCGGATATAGGTATATGATGCAAAACCTGCACTAAGGCCTACTGTCTTCACGGTAGGAGACACAATAAGTAAGAAGGAACAGGTAAGGAAATGCCACGAACAGTTGGGACCACAAAGTATGAAAATACCAAGTGTGTAGAAGAATATCTATGCAAAATCATTTAGCAAAGTACATGACACGCTAAACAAGGTTCACCATGTGAAGCGAACTAACTGGGACCTGCACGTACCAGCGGTTCTCTGGGCATATAGGATCGTGAGCAAAACCCTAACCGTGTAGGCACCACCAAGGTTGGAGTATGAAGTAACGGAAGTAAGCCCTATAATACTTGGAGAACTTAGACCGTGCATGATCACACCAATAGATACTACAGTTCGCGGAACCTTGGAAGTAGAAATCCAACAGGGAAATTTTAGGCTCCAAGAACTTGAAAAAGAAAGTTGTGATTAAGGAGGAAAAGCGCTTTGGTAGAAACAAAGTCAAGAATTCGGAAGACAAGATAAGGGACGAGTTTCTCGATAAAAAGACCACGGTGATAAAATAGGGTATGCACGATCATGCAGACAAGTTTGAGGACTATCACCACGAATTGATCAGTCTGATGCCTTGCCTTGGACTGCATATTACTAAGAGAATTAACGCGGTGGTGCACTGCAGAGGATAAGGTGCGTGACGCCGCCAGTAACGGTAAAAGGTAGGTATTTCCTAGGAAGAATGCTAGATGACCAGAGGAAACCACACACAGGTGGTACGGCACCTAACTAGCCGAGGAAGGAACAGTCTTAGCACTCCAGGTAGTTGAAAGGGAGTGCAGGACTATAAACTATTATGCCTGGGAGCTACGCGATGTTGGAATTGTGCACAGAAGCAAAGAGTCACCGGGTCTGCAACCATGCACAGGGGGCTTCGCCGTCGTGCGGTTTGACCAAAAAGTGTGTTTGAAGTCACTATTCACAATGGGATGCTCGACTTGAGGCCAAATGGAGCAGGCGGCAGGCATTTAAGACGCGATTTATGGGCAAGGTTTGGGAAAATATGTTGCGAAGGGAGCATTAATGAACTGGATTTGGGGGAACGATTGAATTCAAATTCAAAAAATGCTATAAATTAAAAAGGGCTACCCAGCAAACAACACCTGGTCATTTTCGAATTGAGCTATTGAGCAGAGCCCTGATTGTTAAGTGTCGAGCATTGATTGAGCCCCTAAGATCACGAGTGATAAATTTCTACACAGATACAATGGAAACATCTAAGGATGTTATTGAGATAACAGAAATAACTGCTAAGGAGGACACGCAGGGCCTAACTGTGGGGGGTGCTCCAGAAGGTACCATGATTATGGCAGAAATCCCAAAATCACCATGCACGCCAAGACCCAAGAAAGACAAACAAGCACTGGTCCCTTACGTGTGTCCCTACGAAACCAGTTGCGCAGTAAGCTGTCAATGGCAGAGAAGGGGAAATCTGTCACCATAGAGATGGATGAAAAAGAAGAAGATCTGGAGAATCTTATCATCACCTAGGATGAGGATGAAGGCATGGACGAGGACACTCAGCCTGTGCAACCTACGACAAAATTGCCCACCTATGTCCCCCCACAAAAAGGGAAGGCAAAAGTGCCTAAGGACCTAGACGAGACCAAGAGCTCACTCTAGACCCTGCTCCTCCCAGACAACATCATGTTTGAGGGCACGTACCTAGGATGCGTGCTGAGCCTAAAATTTGAAGATTGGGACCTCGCTGACCACGAGAAGTTCCCTCACCTTGAGACCAAGAACCTTATGAAGCCCAAGTAGAACACCGCGGTAAGGGTTACAGAGCTAGAGCCGCGAAAGTGGTTATGCGGAGTGTTAAAGGCTGGGCTACTGAACCTGCTCTGGGTGCCACACTTCCATCATGCCCCAATAACCATTTTCGTCATCAGGAAGCTGCTCTTCCTGGTGCATGATGGGTGTTTGTGGCTGGAGGATCCCATCCCCATCATGGCGAACTTGATTCACCATGTCTCTCAGCTTTCATGTAAAGGAGAGGACCCTATAGACATTTCGGAAGGGAAGGGAAGTGACTTGGCCATTGTGGAAGCCATGAAGAAGAATTAGAAGCTACAAAAGAAGAAGAGGGGCTACGCCATCTCCAACACCAAGGAGAAAGCAATACGTGTGGTGACCCAAATCCTGGTAGGAAAGGTCATGTGCAAGTGTCGCATGGACACAATACCCGTGCTGGTGGTAGCACTGGCTGAGCAGTGCATAGAGGGGGTCTAGTTTAATTGGTTCGATTTCCTCTACAAGGAGTTTTTAGAAAATTGTCGCAACACTTAGGAATAGGGAAAAACATTCCACTATGCATGGCTTCTACTATCCATAATGCTCGTGGCTGGGGAATTGCCGGAGGATAGTTAATTCCCCATAATTGATAGGGATTTACTGAAGGCCGTGAAGTATGCTTCGCTCTGGGCAACAAAGGATGTTAAGGGGATCCGCAACAGAAAAATCTTCTCGGTGTCATGGAGATGAACCTCAGAATGGGGATCAACCGTAAGCCATGGTTGACACCCATTTTTTACAATAGTATGTAGAGTTTTACAGAATTCAAAGTGGAGATGCATAACATTTATATAAGAGCATGCAAGGACTCAACTAAATAGTGGACAAAGCTACCTTTCGTAGCCACAGACGACGTCATTTTCAATGTACTGGAGGCATGGCCACCGGAGTGGCCCACCCCAGACATCGTAGAGATCGAGAAGTCAATGGCGCAAAGAAAAAAAGTCGAGGCCAAGCTGCGTATCGCACAGTTGGCAGAAAAGTGAAGGAAGGAAGTAGCGGAAGCAGAAGTACAGGTAGCGTGGGGCGCGGCATAGAAAGAAAATGAGAAGGAAAAGGTTGTAGTAGTAGTAGCAACATAGGAAGTAGCTACTAAGGCAGGTGAGGGCCAAACGATGCCTTTGCAAGGGCCAGAAGCAGAGGAAGTAGAGACAAAATAAGGAGGCACAAACCCACAAACCGTGTCAATGCAGCTAAACTTCTAGCACCCAACAGAGTGAGCAGGGTTGTGTAAGAAGTTTAAGGCATCAAAGTTGTCTATTGACCTGATCACCCTATCCGAGGGTGATTTGCATGACATCGATGAGACAGTGTGTGATGTCACATCTGAGGCTCTCCAAGATTTCATGCAGGAGAACCAGATTGTGTTGGAGGCCCTCAAAGCGCAGTTGCAGGAATTACAGGCATGCCCTCTTCAGGTTGGTACCCTTTCAACCAGCCTTGTTGTCTGCTCAAAAGCAACAGAGCAGATGTTACGCACGTGGATGACGAATACCATATTTCTACCAGAAGGGGCACTAGTGACATCAAATGAGGCCAATAGGCCTACTATTAGCACATTGAAAGGTCTCGGTGTTAATATGGTTGCACTTCTGCGAGAGACCTTAAATGTTTTACAGGATGGGATAACTGTAGAACTACGTGCTAGGGAGAGCCGTGCACTCCAAGTCCTCATTGAGAAAAAAATTAATATGGAACAAATAAGCTTGCAGCGTAACGAAGTGGTGTCATAGAATCAACAACTGGTACAAGTGATAGACGACGCTTGCCAAAGCGTCCCGGAGCTGGCCATCCCAGTAGACATGCCAACAGAGGTGCGGATCCACGAGGCAAGGAAAGAAATGACAAAGGTTCAACTAGAGTTGAACCTTCAAATTGTCGAGCTGTGGTTAAAGGCGCAACCATCCACCCCCCCCGAGGAACTCAGAGAACAGTGCGCTAGTGCTATCACAATTGGACTGGATGAGATTGGAGGTGCAGTGTGAGGCTACACCAGTATGTTGGAAGAATCACTTGAGGTCTTCTCAAATCTATAAGAGGACCCCAACATCTAGCGCTTAGAAATAGAGGTACGAGAACTCCAACAGCAGTATGATAGTGTCTGAGGAACTATGAAGACAATGGTCCTCACTTAGAGGCTTCCACAAATGTAGCAGTCTAAAGCACTAAAGGAGCATGTGGACGTGGCACGACATAAGGAAGCAGTCCTAAAGGTGTGCATTCAACCTTCGATTGACGAGGCCTTCACCATCACGACAAAAATCGAAGGAAAGCTCGTACACATGCAAGGGATGCACGTAATAATGTAGAGAAGCACTCCCAACATAGAGGTCTCAGAGCAGCATACGCAGTAGATCCAGCAAGTAGCTGCTCAATGCACTGCTAACCTCTGTGCAGTTCGAGAACAGTTGGAGGGACTTCACATAAAGATCATCGCACCGACAGAGTGACTCGAGGATGAGTCACGATGTTTGTGTTGGGGCCTGTTGGGCATGGAATCCCCCCAAGGCATGTTTTGGGGTTTAAAGCCCAAGTTTTGACCAAATCTTGTTGTAAAAGCTCCGCGAATTGCGGGCGCCACGCGTGAAAATATGATAGAGTCACAGGGTTGTCCGCCCTAGATTTTTAACAAAATGTCGGCTGGATAGACCTACCCATGGTCTGCGGACCATCAGATTGTATAAATAGAGGGAGGCTCTAAGTGTACAAGATAACTAACTAAGAATGTGAATTCTAAGTTGTTGAGTCAGTGTAGAGTGTGTTTGTGGGTCCTAGCTGAGTGCGCAGACCCCTGCAGCTGAGTGCACAGTGTGAGTCTGTTAGTGCTCAAATCCGCCTTAGGCTGAAATAAGGCAAGACTCAAGGCCACATCAAACCATGCTCAGCCTCGTAGCTAGCCCTATGAGGATAGGAGAGGGCTCTCTCTGGGTCAAGCTCGGCAAAAGATACTCAAAAAGGCTCAAGATGACCGAATTGATGACTAATTTTAGGCTAGGTATTAAGTACAAAGATTTTAGGATTGATTTTTTATGATTTTGTTGAAATCAAGGGAAAGGCAATTTTGGGTGTGGGGATGAGGCACAGTTTTTGAAGAGGTCCACTTGGGGCAAGATAGGCAGTTGTTTTGATGCCTTAAAGCAAGTGAGATGGATAGATCAGACCGGTGAGAGGCTAAGGAGAGCAAGGGGTCTCAAGGATTCTCCTTAAACTGAAGAAAACATAGAATATTAAACAAATTTAAAGGCAGAGCATGGCAGTTTCATGGATTCTACCTTAACACTTCATTTGCTTAATAAGAGAAGATTTAATAAAGATCATGATGCACATACATAACTTAAAATAACTAAAAGAAACACACCATCAAGACATAAATCCACATGGATCCCAAGTAGTGCGGCAAAACCCTGGTCTTCCTTTGCCAAATTGCTGATAAAATATGTACAATATAGCCTCAAACTATCCCAAGAGTCCAACCTTTGCTACTGAATGGAAAATTATGTATATATACCAAGCCAAAACATTCCCTAACCTCTAGGAGTCAAGCTCCTCCTTCTAGGAGCTGTTTCAACCAATTCTAAACTGAGCACTACAAACTAGGCAATCAAAACAACTTGCCTCTATAAACTTGGAAACCAATTCATTCATTATTTTTTTGACATTTTATGAATGAATCTTCTAGAATAGGTAAAAAGAGCCATGTAAATCATGAAATTAAATTAGTTATATCAAAGAGGGTGAAAAATCCCATGAAAAGTCAAAACTGGTCAAAATCTGCGTTGTCCTGAGCCGAAGGTGCAAAACTGGCCAATTTCCCCAACGCGTAGCGCGCCATTTCTCTACGCGTAGCGTGCCTTTCAGGCCAATTTTTAGGTACTTCCTGGCATCCAAATGAGGCACAAGTGGGTGTGCGAGAAAGGTCTGGATGTCTACTTTCCATCCTAAGTGGAATGTTTCAATTTGGTGGCCATTGGCCCCTCCAAAATTGCAATCTCCCAAGACTGCTTCCTGTGTGTCCAAAAAGTGGCAGAAGGTCATTTTTTGCTTGTTTTTTGACCTTTTGGGGGCTCAAATCTCCATGAAATTTCTTGGCCATGACTGAGAAACTGTATTTTGTCATGACAAATCCAAAAATGCAAAATTTTCCTGAAATGGACCTCCCCAACGAAAGGGTAGCGCGCGGTGCGCTACGCGTTGGGGGCAATAACCTGTTTTTGACAAAAAATTTCAAAAATGACCAAATTGTCTGAATTTTGAGCTGGGGGTGTATCATTGAGTGTTATGCTTCCTCAAGGTGGCATCAGCCAAAATCTGAAGTGGATCGGGCCTTTTCCTCCGTTTTAGTGCCTTGGCCAATCGTCTCTTGAGAACCTTCATTTTTGCCTTGCACACGTGCATGCGGGCCCAATAATGATTTTTCATGTGGCGGAGCATATCTTTGTCTCTATTGGCTTTCGCCAACAACTTTTCCAAATGAGTGTTCACCCAGATGAGCATAGATTCCCAATCCATGGGTGTCAAATCACCGGGTCTCCTACGGGCCAATTCCCGTTCCTCACGAATCTTCCACTGCTCATAAAGCTCATGCTCATCCTGCAACTATTTGTTGCGCTGCTCTAAATATTTAATCACCCATTTTGCCATCTGCAATTTCTTGTGCAGCGACTCATTCTCGGCCCTTTGCTCTCGAATGATCTCCTTGAGCTCTAAGGCAAGAGAGCTAGCATCAATATCAATGACATCTGTGTCCCGACCTTTTGAAGGACCCTCATCAATCATGGGCCTCTTTCCCCTGTCCTGAACCTATACCTGTGTTGAAGAAGGTGGCAAGACCCCTTCCACATGATGTGGAGATAGTACTCGCTGTGTCGATGAAGTCAACGAGACCCCTTCCACCCCGGGTGGAGATAATACTCGTCGTGCAGCTGCAAATAAGGCTCTAGGGCCTTTCTGGTATGTTACATATGCTGGAGCATCAACATGCTTGGTCTCATGAATGTCTGACTGCTGTGAAGGCCCCTCATCATGAACAATCTCAGGAGGTGGATGTGGCATTGTGAAGAAGTCGCGAGAAATGAAATCCTCCCATGGAATACCTTGCTGTGCCAACTGATGCATCACTATGATCTCAATCAGTGCATAGTGATATATACTTTTGAGTTGCTTTGTGGGGCTCTTCCTTTGCACTACGGGCACCATCTTCTCTATATTCCGGCACATGAAAAATGGTATGTTCATCATTCGTACCCGGGTAAAATGCATCAACAAACGGATATGGTACGAATATAAACGTGAAAATCGGCCCTCACAAGTAAAGTAGCGCATAATAAGCCTCATCAAGGGTGCATACTCCTCCCTTAGGAATCTGAAAGGAAAAAAAATAGTAAGGTTCCTCATGAATCCGGGTTTGATGTATGGTTGATAATGAAATTTTCCTAGTAGCTTGCGCTTGGTCCACTCTTCCCCAACATTCGGTATCCCGGTGGCTTGAGAAACAACCTCGGGTGATAGTGTGAAATCCACTCCTGCAAGGTTCACATGGCCATTGTGCAAATGTAGGACAAATAAGCGGACTAATTCCCTATGATGTTGAATTTGTGAGATCCTCTCACAATACTCAAAGCATGATTGGTATCGAAAACAAGACAGTGCAAATGGACAAGCTTGCAAATAAGCCAAAGAGGTGGGCTCCTCTCTAACATGTCGACCACCTTTACCACCCTTGTGATGCCTCCTAGGCACTTCTTCCTCCGGTGTTGATCCACTGTAACCACTCTGCTCATAATCTGATTTGGTTTCTGACATGGTTTTGAAAACAGGATTGTTGAACTGTATATGTTGACTGTGCACACACTTGATTGCTGTTTGACTTTTTATGCAAATGTTGTTACCAAGGGGACACAAAGACAAGGGAATTGTTAGGGAAAGGGAAACATGAGGGAATTAGGGGAAATGAAAATAACGAGGAATTTATGGAAGGGAAAAGACATAGGAAATTATGAAAGTGTAGGGTTTGGGGTGAAGTAGGTTTTAGGGCTAAGTAGGATTTGGGATTTTATGGAGGAATTTTGTGGAATTTTATGGAGAATTTGAAAAGAAATGGTGATGGATATGGGGGAAAAAAGGAGGATGAAAATGGGATAACCTTGGGCAGCATATCACTTTGAAAACCCTAGCAAACTTAGTCTTTCATTTTACACATCAACATTAGGGTTTTTGTTTGCAATTTCATGGCATATTTGTCATATTTCCTTTACATTCAATTTGCAAAAACTAACAAAACAACCATGAAAAGAGCTTACTTGTATGTTGCTTGAGCTGAGAGAGGTGTTTTTTGTGTTTGCTGCAAGTTATAGGGCGAAATACCCAACGCGTAGCGCCCTCTGCCCAACACGTAGCGCGCCCTCAATGTGTAGCGCCCTTGTAAATTTGCACTGACAGAACCTCCCCAACGCGTAGCGCGCCACCAACGCGTAGCGCGCCCTTCCCAACGCGTAGCGTGCTACCAAGACTGCCCAACTTTGCTCAATAACTCATGAAATCGCCTTTGCAAGTTTGCACTTAGCTTGTGAGAGGAAAATGAGTTACAAACGAAGATTAATGTGCTTTTATAGGCTTCTTTCAAATTTACATTTGCCCGAAACCCACTTTCTAATGTTTTGAGTGTTGACACTTTTTTGAACTTAATTGGCTTTGACTTTTGGTTTCTTTTCTTTGAAAAATTAGTTGAACTAATGGTTTCTTCTGAAAATTTTTGCAGGGATAGCTTCCAAGGTGCTTTGGAAAAGGAGACCAAGGTTGTACTTTGACATTTGAAAATTTTGAAATTTTGAGAATTTTTACAAAAAATGAGAAAATGACCTTTGTTTTTCAAAAACAGGGTTTTGAAAACAAGGTGGAAATTTAGCTATAGAATAGTTAAAATTGTTGAAATGATGCTTTATGAAGGACATCCCTCTGGCCTGTTGGTCCTTTATGACTTCTCAAGACAAAATTTGACTCAACCCTAGACCTAAGACCTGGAAATTTAAAACAAGACAAATGACTTTTTGAAGACTTTATTCACTCAAACAATCCTGAACCAGCAGTGCCAAACAAGAGGGGGATAAAAGACAGAAGCTCCTCCAGCAGAGTTATGGCATGCCTAACGAAATGCAACATGATCACACTGATGGGACACCTAATTATGAAATGCAAAGAGCTTTGATCTCTGGTGGAGGGCTACTAGACCAACTCTAACATTGGCTCCAATGGGGATGGTAGCTCCTTGGAGATGCCAAGAACAACAGATCTCTGGAAGAGCGGACAGTGCCTTCACTCATTGGGCGATGGAGTCATTATGCTGACACAAAATCTTGAGAATTTGACTGAAAAACAAACATTGCTTTAACCAAAATAGACTCGAAACTAATGATTAAGACAACTGACTTGACAAACTTAGACCTACTAACTTTCATTTTCAGAATTATAGCCTTCACTTCGAGCCCCAAACCGAAGATGATCAGTTAGTGTACATGTGCGATATAACAAAAGTAAAATGATATATACAATGATAATGAATTGAGCAGAAAATACTCAAAAGTAATATCTCTTTAACAGTCGACCATTGATCGGCCCTCCAGGATATTCATCTCCGTTCATCTCTTTGAGAAGGAAGGCATTTTGGCCGTGATATGCTGCAATCTTATAAGGCCCTTTCCATAAATTTTCAAATTTGCCATGCTTTCCCTTGTCCTCATGACGAGCATCCCATCTTAAAACAACCTCATCCAACTGAAATGTATCTGCCTTTGCTTTCCTGTCATAAATCCTTTTGATACGCTCCTACTATTTTCAAGTGTTTTGGAATACCTCCTCTCGTGTCTGCTGCAAATGAATCATCTGGTTAATCCTTCTCTGCATAGGATCTTCTTCACTACCCGCTTCCTAAAGCAATTTGACTACCAGGACAGCAAGTGAAGTTGGAAAAACTGTGTCTGTTCCGTACACCAACTCGAAAGGAGACATACCAATAGATTTTTTCTGACTCACCCTATCAGCCCATAGTGCATTTATCAATTTCTTGTGCCAGCCCTTTTTGCTGATTTCCAACAATTTCTTAATGATATTGACCAAGGATTTATTAGATGACTCTGCCAATCCGTTTCCTTGAGGGTGGTATGCGGTTGAATGTCCCAAACTAATATTGTACTTATAACAAAACTCAATCATCCTTTTTGACTTAAACGTTGTTGCATTATCCGTGATTAGCTTACTTGGACATCCAAAGCGCGACAAAATATTGGCCTCGAGAAAAGAAATAATTACCGCATCTGTAGCTTGTCGAGTAGGAATCGCTTCAATCCATTTTGTGAAGTAGTCCGTGGCCGTCAATATCCATCGATGTTGTCCTGATGATGCCAGATGAATTTCACCAATGAAATCCAATCCCCACTGCTAAAAAGGTGCACTGATTTCAATTGGTTTGAGAGGCAAAGGATGGAGCTTCTGCTTTCCTTGAAAAATTTGGCATTCGTGGCAATTTTTAACCGCTTTATATACATATGAAAATAGTGAAGGCCAATAATAGCCTGCCCTTAGTATCTTGTTTGTTGTGGTCTTCCAAAATAAATGACCCCCACAGTCTCCTCTATGAAAGTCTTCTACAACTCTTTGAGCTTCATCCTCTACCAAACAATTTAATAACATCTCTCCAGGGTCTTTCCAAAACAATGCTGAATCGAGAATGCAAAATTTAGCAGCCTTCAATTTCAATGTTCTACTTCTGTTTCTTGGCATTCCAGGAGGCGAAGATAAATGCTGAAGTACATATAAAATATCAGCATACCATGGGGAAGAAAGAAACATTTCAGATACTTGAATGGATGGGTTCTCCTCTTCTTCATCAGACATAGCAGCAATTAAATTTATGTCTAGGATTTGCAGATTTGTTTCAGACATTAGCTTCGCGAGTCCTTGACCTTTGATCAGCTTGGTGGGTTTAATTTCAACATCATATTCTAACAATGCAGCAATCCACTTACCCCTTCTCCCTTCTGGATCTGTCTGTAATAAAACATCTTTAACTGCTGCATTAGGAACATAAGCTAGAATATGAGAATGCAATATGTACACACGGTTTATAGAGGCAAGTTGTTTTGATTGCCTAGTTTGTAGTGCTCAGTTTAGAATTGGTTGAAACAGCTCCTAGAAGGAGGAGCTTGACCCCTAGAGGTTAGGGAATGGTTTGGCTTGGTCTATATATGTAATTTTCCATACAGTAGTAGAGGTTGGACTCTTGGGATAGTTTGAGACTATATTGTACATATTTATCAACAATTTGGCAAAGGAAGACCAGGGTTTTGCTGCACTACTTGGGATCCATGTGGCTTTATGTCTTGATGGTGTGTTTCTTTCATTTCTTGTAAGTTGTGTATGTGCATCACGATCTTTATTAAATCTTCTCTTATTAAGAAAATGAAGTATTAAGGTAGAATCCGTGAAACCGCCATGCTCTGCCTTTAAATTTGTTTAATATTCTATGTTTTCTTCAGTTTAAGGAGAATCCTTGAGACCCCTTGCTCTCCTTAGCCTCTTATCAGTCTGATCTATCCATCTCACTTTCTTTAAGGCATCAAAACAGCTGCCTATCTTGCCCCAAGTGGACCTCTGCAAAAACTGTGCCTCATCCCCGCACCCAAAATTGCCTTTCCCTTGATTTGAGAGGCAAAGGCTAGAGCTTTTGCTTTCCTTGAAAAATTTGGCATTCGTGGCAAATTTTAACCGCTTTATATACATCTGAAAATAGTGAAGGCCAATAATAGCCTGCCCTTAGTATCTTGTTTACCGTGGTCTTCCAAAATAAATGACCCCCATAGTCTCCTCTATGAAAGTCTTCTACGACTCTTTGAGCTTCATCCTCTACCAAACAATTTAATAACATCCCGCCAGGGTCTTTCCAAACCAATGCTGAATCGAGAATGCAAAATTTAGCAGCCTTCAATTTCAATGTTCTACTTCTGTTTCTTGGCATTCGAGGAGGCGAAGATAAATGCTGAAGTACATATAAAATATCAGCATACCATGGGGAAGAAAGAAACATTTCAAATACCTAAATGGATGGGTTCTCCTCTTCTTCATCAGACATAGCATCACTTAAATTTATGTCTAGGATTTGCAGATTTGTTTCAGCCATTAGCTTCGCAAGTCCTTGACCTTTGATCAGCTTGGTGGGTTTAATTTCAACATCTTATTCTAACAATGCAGCAATCCACTTACCCCTTCTCCCTTTTGGATCTTCCTGTACTAAAACATCTTTAACTGCTACGTTAGGAACATAAGCTAGAATATGAGAATGCAATATGTACACACGGAAATCCTTCAAGGCCTTAACAAGTGCCAATGCTTGCTTCTCGATGATATTATATTTCAATGCTCCATCTCTAATTATGCGACTCAAAAAGGCAATAGGCTTTTCTACACCTTCTCTCTTCTGCATTAGCACAGTTGCCAAAGTGTGCTCAGAAGCAAATGAAAATAAAATAAAATCTTGAGTGTAGTCGGGGCTGATCAAAATAGGAGCTGTAGAAAGAGCTAACTTCACTAGATTAAATGATTTAACCGCCTCTTCGGTCCACTTTACCTGGATGTCCTTTTTTAGCATGCTTGTGATCTCTTTAAGATGTTCTGCTAGATTTGGAATAAAACGACGCAGAAAATTCAGTTTACCACTGAAAGACTGAATTTCTTTCTTATTTCGGGGCTGTTCAATTTGCTGAATGGCTTCAACACGTGCTGGATCAATACGGATGTCATATTTAGATATGATGTGACCAAGAAGTTTTCCCTCATCCATGGAAAAAATACTCTTTTTCGGATTCAACGATATGCCATATTTTCTGCACTTTTGGAAAACAATTTTCAAATGATACAAATGTTCCTCATCAGAATTTGAAAATACGGTTAAATCATAAAGATAAACAACCAAAAATACATCTTTCTCACTGGCGAAAGCCACGTCCATTACACGCTGAAAGGTAGCTCCTGCATTTTTCAAACCAAACGGCATCTTTGCATAATGAAATGTTCCCCATGGAGTGGTGAATGCGATCTTGTCACGGTCATCTTCATGCACTAAAATCTGATTGTAACCTAAATAACCGTCGAGTAGTGACATCCTTGATGCTCCAACTACTCGCTGCAATATATGATCCATTTTGGGCAACGGATAATTGTCCTTTAAGGATACTTTATTCAAATTTCAAAAATCAATGCATAAACGGATCTCACCTGTCTTCTTTCTTACGAGCACCAAGTTTGATATCCAATCTGAAAATCGAATAGGCGCAATGATTCCTGACTTATACAATTTGTTTACCTCTTTCTCAATTGATGGCAGCAATTTGGGATTGATTCTCCTCAACTTTTGACGAAAAGGCTTCTGATTTGGCTTGATAGGAATAGTATGCTGGATGATATTTGTATAATATGTTTTCAGATCTCAGTAATCCCATGCAAATACATCAGAGAATAAAGACAACAATTTCATATATCCAACTTTTACCTTTGGTGATAATGACCTTGATAACTTAACCATCTTGGGATTTTCAGCTGTCCCGATGTTCACTTCTTCAACACCCTTTTCAGTTGGTCTCAATGTCGGTTTGCGAGCCACATCATCTTGGTCAAACAGCTCCTCTAAAGGAATCAAACCTTTAGGAATAATATTGTCCTTAAGTTGCAGCACATCCATTTGATTTACTTGTATGTTGTCATCACCATCATCATTTTTAGTATCTATTGAGGAATCTTTGAACTTACCTTTATTTTGCAGAAACTCATTGATCTCTTCATCATCATGAAAAACTTGCCAACATCGTTGATTATCTGGGATGGTGGGGCGATGCTTCACATGAATCTCAAATTTATTGCTAGAATTCATTGGAATTTTCAAATTGCTTGCTGCCTTAGCAAGTCCATCCGCCATTTTGTAGGCGAGGCACACATGTCAAGGTATAATCAGAAAACAACTTCAAAATGTCTAAGACTGCATTTTGATATGCCCTCATGCGAGGATGTTTGGCCTGAAACTCACCCTTAACTTGCTTTATCACCAGCTCGGAATCCCCATAGACCACAATCTTCTTAGCTTTCAGTTTCTTAAGAATCTTTAGGCCAACGATGAGAGCCTCATATTCTGCCTCATTATTTGAACAATCAAATGCTAGTTTATAAGAACACACTCTCACCTTGCTTGGAACTTTGTCTTGAGTAGAAAAA
>APFE030796721.1:16105-31447 GCA_000404065.3 Pinus taeda | reverse complement strand
TTTTACCAAATGTAATATGGATTTCAATTTTATAAATCAAGAAGTAAGAAAATATTTTTTTTATATCTTTTTAAATTAAACAAAGAAATTTAAAATGCTATATCTTAGAGTAGTATCTTTTTGTTTGTGAAAAAATAAAAGGAATTTTGAAAATAATTTACTATTGTCAATTGAATTGCTTTTTCTTTTATGCTTTTCATTATAGAAGTGCGACCTAGATGTGTGCCCTTCTAAATGAAATTAAGACCTGCCCTTCAAATTTGATCACTGATCGCATCTGGATGACAATTACAAACTGGTCGGCCGTAATGGAGCCTGGAATTAGATGCGCGCCCCGACTCATTTCATTTCTATCTCCTGTCCAATACGCTGCTTAAAGTCCTAAATTTTCGTGACTTGATTGAGACGTTACTTTTTTTATATACATTATCAAGTCCGAAATTTTCGTGACTTGATTGAGACCTTACTTTTTCATGTGGGCAAGATATAAATATTCCGTTTTTTATTTACTTGTTATTAAGTTTTTTTAGTAAAAAATTTAAAACCTATCATAAAATATAATATACGATCAATTTACTATTTTTTAAAAAAAAATTTATTATATTTTAATCAATGCATATAATATTATAAACCTTTATTTATTAAAAATGTTAATTATATTAAAAAAAAACTAATAACAAAAAAGGTTAAACAAATATTCATATAATTTAATTGACAATTTTATTATTGTTTGGAGTATATACAAACATCATGACATTAAAATATTTTATTAAACTAAGCCACAGGGAAGGCTAGATATGCAGCCTTGTTTCATTATAAATTTTCCAGGTTAGATAAAAAAAATTGGTAAATTATCTTTCTTCCTGAATGTTTATAATGGTGTGTAACTAAATTTAGTTATTTTTAAATTACTTTTAATTATGCTTACATTATTATGATGTTATGTAAATTTGTGGTTTTTACAACTGAGTTATGATAGGTTTTACCACTAAAGTGAAAAAGTATATTTAAATTTGAATTTTAAAATTATAACAAATATTATTACTTAAATTAACAAAATAGTATGTTATATAATTTTAAGATATCTTTAAATACTAACACAATTATATAAATTAAACTTTGTTAATAAAGGTAGACAATTATCAACGCATTGTTTACCACTTAATTTATGTAATGCTTAATGATTTGTAACTTAGTTACAAACACACCACATAAGTTTGGCACTTAAAGAGGGTTTGAAAATTCTAATTTCATCTGTTAGATTGTATATGCAACCAAGAATATTCTCACATTATTAAATCTAAACCAGCTGATCTAAACCAAATGTTATATCTCAGCAAGTTTTCTTGGTTGTAACAGAAAACTCCCTAAGGTAACATTTTCAAACCAATCTTGTAGATTGAAGATTACTCTCTTCAATCCAAAGGGGGCTATCTTTAACAACCTAATCACTATGCTTAACAATTCGTTTTGTTTTCAAACGATGGCTAGATCTTCAGTAGTAGGAGTTGGCTGGGATGAAACAATTAATCTATTGGGCAATGGGGTCAAAAAATCAAGTTTTTAGATGCAATTACCAAGATATTGACTATATGAATCAAGAGCGACAGAGGCAGGGAAGATAGCAAACTGTAGAAATATAAAATATCATTTGAATGGGAGTAGAAGGAGATAACAATCCATTATAGTAGGGCATGAAACATGAATCCTACAAGCTTTAAAAGAAAGAGTGAAAATGTCTAAACCATATGAACCAGAACATTAACAATGAATTATGTCACGTAGTATCATTTAAACATCAGAAGATAAAATATAATGACATCACATAGAAAGGAAACTATCACAGAAGAAAGTTGATTGAGTTTACCATCGTAGGAATCTTTGTATCATTAAACAGAATATCCTAGTATTGTTATCACCTAAAAAACATAAGTAATTTAATCGTGAACAACAAAGAGAGAGTGCTTTGCTTCAATTTCCAACCCTTGGACCTTCCTTTTCATACATTATGTTATCACCAAAATAGGACCCTGATAGGCTGTTGACCAGACTATCTCAGTGTAACTATTTCAATCCAATCTTTTAGCTAAGGCTTAGCCTCCTTAGCCTGAGAGGGCTCTCTCAAAGGGTTAATGATATTGATTAAAGATATGGATAGATGACTAACTCTATGGTTTGTGATTTTATATGTTTATAGATTGGAAGATGGAGACTTGCTACCATTGGGCTATGGAGTTAGTGATAGATATAAGGATAACAAATAGCTCTTCTTATAAAACTAAGGCTTGTATATACTTCAATGAAAGAGTGACACATTCAATAAAGTCTCAATAACTTGAAGTGCATAGGAATCAGAGCATATGGGTATGAATTCTGAGTAATGATACATCAAGGTATTCAAAAGGAAAGAATTTAAAGTGATAGATCAGAGTTTAATACCTAAAGGAATTCAAAGCATGAGTAACCATGAATTCTGAGTAATAAGTATTAAAACATTGAAGAAAAACATCCAAAGATAGGACCCAAGAACTCAATTCACCATAGTTTAACACTTAAAGGAAGTCAGAGCATCTTCCTCCATGAATTCTGAGTAATAAGCATTTAGACTATGGAATTAAAGCATATCAAAGATAAAATGTGAAGCTCACTGAAGTACACTAAGAATCTTAGCTTCAAAAAAGTCCAACTGCTCCTGTATATATCAATCCCTGCATAACATTTACAAAAGTAGTCTTTTTCTCTAACATTTTCCAACCCCAAATACATTAGTTCTTATCCCATATATAGAGTTCATGTAGATTCCTTCCTCCAGCATGAGGGGAATTCGAATTCCTCCTAATTTGACACCTACTGACACTTAAAACTAACTATTTAATACAAAGGACAGCTAACTAGGAGTTCTAGAGACCTAATACAACTAGGAGTGTAACTCCTTATTATGATTACAAAAACCTTATATAAACATTTAAAACATTCTTTGACACCTAAAACTCCATGAAGTCGAACTCTATGGTGCTCATAACCTTCCAGCTGGCCCTTGATGACTCATCCTTTTGATGTTCCTAGAAACTAGGAGACTGTCCCTTCCTCTGTTCTAGCTGAAAAATGGGTCTTGGGACAGAGCTCATAACTTCTCATAAAAAATGTATTTGGAAAAACTGAAGGAGGCTTTTGTGAACCAATCCATGCTGAAAAAAAACATCTCTTTGTTTTTTGAAACACCTTCCCTACCTCCCAAAATGTGTCTTTGAAAAAAAGGTGTAAAACAGAGAAATATGCCTGTGAAAAACTTGCACCTACAACAGTTTCATAGCGAAAGTTTAGTCACCCATTTCTCCCAGCTCATAATTAATTTGAAGAAATTGAAAGATTTTTTTCTAGTTCAGTATGTTAGGAATAAAAACCTCTTTCAATTTTCCAAAATAGTCTTTCAGTTGCTCTGGATACCTCCTCGAAGTTGACTACTTAAAACAATTTTTCTCGTGAAAAGGTTGCTTCAATGATTTCGTAGCGCAAGGTTTGGTATGTGTATATGTCTTCATTTCTTGAATTTACCCTTTGATTAGGGCTCAAACGTCTCAAGTGATCTTATTACACCTTTGCAGCAACATCCTTTTCAAAATAATCCTCTCTTTCTTTCAAGGTAGATCCTCAAAAACAAAACTGTCACCTTCAGCAGTTTCATAGCACGCTACAAAACTGTTGTGTGAGTCAAAAACACAGTTCTCTTTTTTAAAATTGTCTCTCTTGGGATTTCTGTGACTACAGATATAACCTCTGGAGAGATTGGTAATTCAAGCACTCCAACCTTTGAATTAAATTCAGTGAAATTGGAAGAAAATTCTTTGGTGACTTGCATGTGACCTCCTTGAAGTTTTTCGCAGAATCTCCAACAACCAACCTATTTGAAAGCTTGTCCAATATAATACACCTGCCTGACCTATGATCCTTCTCTTCTGTAAAAAAACTCCATGGAATTCCTGCAAGATGAAAATTGAAAGAGCTTGCACCATCTTAATCTCGATCATTGCCTCGCTTGAAATGAAAAGGGAACCTACTTCACTTGGACTTCAAAGAATTTTGATTAAGTGCTTGTCAATTTTCTTCTCATAGATGAACCCATACATAATCATAACTGAAAATACTTGGCTCCTTTTTTAAAATTTGAAACTTGAGTGCACCAAGACACCTAACGAACCTAATAATAAGAATGAGCAGTCGAATGTGATAGGCAAGGTGTATGGATTGACAATTGATGATGAAAAGCTAACAAATTCTAGTAGATTTGATAGTTGGATGACATTTGACACGGATCTGCATGAATCCCTGATTTCGTAGCGCAACTAGTGCAAATTCTGGGTTTTGCGCTGCGAAAACTCCTAGACTGGGTTTTGCGCTACGAAAACACCTAGACAGTTTCGTTGCGCATAAGAAATTTGAAATAGGATTGACATATGGAGCTTAGGTGTGATGTGAGACTAGTGATGGATGAAAACGGAGTGTTGACCTTATTTAGAAAAGGAAACAAGAATCTATCTTATGTTTTAGACTCCTTAAATAAAACAATAGAAATGACTTGACCAAGACTGACTTACAACTTTGAAACCATACAAGTTGTCCAAATTGTTTTTGAAATTTTTTTAGTGATAACACATTATATAGAAACATGCAAAATTTGACATCCACAATGTTTGAGAAAGTCTTAATTACAATAACCATAAAGATCCAAAATAAATGGATCTGAAAATTCTCTTCACCCATGTATAATCTCATCCCTAATTCAAATTTGATAAGGTGGACTTCAGTTGTTGACTTGGAATTTTTATAGGAAACAAAGTTTCGAAAAATCTGGCAAATTTCGGAAAAATAAGCTTCAAAGAGACATTCGTATCTCCCAAACCATGATATCTTTGCAAATTCTGAAATATTTCTTTTAAATAATCTCATTGCCCACAAAAACCTCTTTCAGCTTTGGAAAATGAATTTTCATATTCTTAAAAACCATGCATAAAGTAGATGACTAAAACAGAAAATAATTAACTATTTAAATCCTAAAAATTAGGCCCCAAATATACTTTAATGTCCTTCAATCCATGATAGTTGGGAAACCTTGAGAGAGGCCTTTTTAAAGGTGCACGTGACCCAAAAAGCCTCGTTTTGTTTTTACATACTCATCTCCATATGTTCGGAAACTGCATTTGGAAATAGTTACTAAAACAAGAAAATAACAAAATTACAAAATATGAAAAATAGGCCTCAAAGATTCCTCTGTAATTTTGGAACCATGATGGATGGGTAAAATATGAAAGATGATTTTTTAAATCATCATGTTCCCAACAAAAAATTCTTTTGGGATTTTTAAATTCATCACCATATGCTTGGAATCTCTATTTGAACATGATGACTAAAACATGAAAAAACAGAGTACTCTTAAACCTATATCTTCAGCAATTGACCTTTTAGAGACTGAAAACTCCAAATTTCTAACATGTGTTGTGTTTCCATCAAAGTATTGGTTAAAATTGTGGCACCAAATCAAGTTGTGTCCATTACAATGATGGAAAATTGGCTCACATCCTATATTTCTGAATAATGGTAACAATTCTTCATAAATCTCAAGCCATAGGTCCTCTGGTTCATACAACTCTCTATTGTCATATTTCCCCATTTTGCAACTGTTCTCAAGTATAACTATCTTCAATCCCTTGGTCACACATTGTAAACACTTTCAAAACCATCTTATGCACTGCAAACTGTTTTCTGGAAATGCTGGAAATTGTCGCTTTAGGGTAAACTGTAGTTTTAAGGGTTTAGTTTTATACTCCTTTGTTAGGCCTAAAAATGCTACCAAATTTCACATCAATGTTGACTAAGGATAAAAACTCTTGGAAAATTTCCTAGGCATTTGAAATGATCGGAAAGGAAGTTTGAAAATCTATATTTTAATTTTTTCTGTGGGTGCTACAAAAATATTTTGTAGCACCAAATGTAGGCTTTCGGTATGTTATATTTCGTTGCGAAACTTAGGGAACACTTAGGATTAAGTAAGATTACTCCTTTTTAAATTTGACCTTTCCACAATTTTTTTTCATACCATAACCCTTCCATAATAAACTAATGATCATAACCGATGGACCTTTAGGAAATGTGCAAACCTCATGCTAAAAGTTGTCTCCAATGGGGATAATGTCTCTGCAGGAGGTAGTAAAGAACATGCTTACCATGTGCCTGATCTATTGGGTGCTCCCAATTATTTCCCAATACTTGCAATCTGATTCCTGCTCTGAAACCAAAATCACAATATGCATTTAAAATCACATTTGCACACTACAAACTCAAAACTAAATGTTGAAACCAAAGTTGAAGACTAAAACACCAAATAGAAAAAAATGCTTCTCCCAAAAAGCTTATTGAAAAATACTTCCTACTCTATCTTTTCGGGTTGAGTAGTGAATCATATAATTACATATTCCCAATGTAGCTAATCAAGAAAATGACTATTTTATTTTTTTTATCTCACTTGCTTCAAAAAGAAATAAAAATTTTAAAAATAACAACTCAAACTGAAATATTAATCTAATCTGGTTGTTGACAAAAAAAAAAAAAAAATGAGTTTGCTTTATGACTCCAAATATGATGTAAAATGATCGTCATTGGAATAAAAAATAATATAACCATTTTTCCAAATATTCTTACTTTGATACGAAACTCGTCCATCTACATTTTATTTCTCATACACCTACATTTGATGGCTATCATAATGTTGCAAACAATTTTTTTTTGAACAAGAGAACGTTGTTGATTGCAACACTAATTCGTGATCATTTTCATTGATGTCAAATAAGAAATGTGTATGGTCGTGAAAAACTACAAATGGAACAACCATGTCTTGCAAAACAAGAGTGACTAAGAATGATTCTTCACATGCTTTAACAAAAACATCATTTTGATTTTACGAAATTTCTGGCATTTTCTTTTCAAGAGATGTAAGATTCTGAATGGTTTCTCCATTTTCAAAATAATTTAAAAGAATATGCTCTTTCCGTGACTAAAACAAAAACTACTATTTCATTATCATTATCCCTTTCTTGGTCACTTATCACCTGAACTTCTTCATCATTTTTAAGAGAATGAACATGAATATCAAACTTAAAATCTTGATCTATTTCAATTTTAGTCAAAGAGGAAACCAATGTTTGCAGTTGGCATAAATATTCATAAAGCATTTCCATGATTTCATCATCCATACACTCTTCATCACGATAAACATTTTCAAGGTATTGAATGAAACCTTGACAAAATTCACAACAATATTCGAACACTAGGAAGGAAGGATCAAATTCTCCATAGTACTCAAAGAATGTTTTGTGGAAATATTTAAGAGAATATAAGCTATTTGGTTTTAACCCTTCATACCATGATCTTACTTTCACTTCTAGGGTAGTCATAAACGTCTTCATTAAATGATCCTCATGAAACATAATCCCAAGCTTATTTATATGTCTCTGAAACTTAATCAGATGCAAAACTCCATCATCTCCTTCCTTATCATTGGACCTAGCGAAGATAGAAGAAACAAGTAGACCTAGTGAAGGAAAAAGCAACAAGTAGATTTGGTGAAAGGAAAACCAATGAACAAACATTGTGAAGAAGTAAGTAGACTACGTGAAGTAGGTTTCTAGTTTATGAATATTTGTAGTAGTGGTGATTGATGTTTGCTACATATTAACGCCTTCAAATCTTGCAATAGCGGGGATTGGTGCCAACTGTAGGTTTGTTCCTAGAAAGAATCAGAGGAGATCGATATCTCTTGTAGGATGGTTCCTCCATGGAAGCATAGAGGGTTTTTGTTTCTTGTAGGTTGGTGCCTAAAAAGAAGCCAAGGGGATAGGTGTCTCTTGTAGGTTGGTGCCTACAAAATAACAAAGGGGATTCATGCCTCTTGTAGGTTGTTTCCTACAAATCAACAATATAGTTATATTTTCAGTTTATGAGATTGATGTTTTATGGTGTTTTAATATTTAGACAAGTAACATATATCATTTTATAGATTTACCTCCCCCTTTTCCCCCATAGTATAATTGTGAATCCAACAAAGTTTTGTGTAGGGAACATTATCATGTAATGCAGAAGAAATTTACACTCTAGGTACCACGACACAATTGGTTCTCCGGGTTCTCAAGGTGAGAAGATGGGTTCCTCCACTTTAGGATGACATCCTAGAATCTCTTCTTCATGAGTGCAAAATCCTACAAGGGACAGTTCTAATGTTGTTTAGGAGAAATTCCACCCTAATATTAGAGAAGAAATTGAAACAACTAAAGATTAAACATTTTGGAAGAGTGGGGTGAAATTTTAATTGAGATATTAATGTAGAATTGGGTAATATGGTACTAGATATAGGGAACAATAGGCTGCAAGAAACAAAATACTAAAATATCAAAAACCTATATTGATCACATCAAAATTTTATTTAGGAAGTTGTTGATGGAGAAGGTTGAAGTCAAATAACAAATTCTATTGCAACTAGATGGAGTTCAACTCTTATTGAAGGATATAGTAACATACTACTAGCCCCAATATGGTTAGGGAACAATCATCATCATACTCAATAGCATTTACTTAAGCCTCTTACAACACTTAGATCATCCCCTCCATTATGTTCTGCCTATCACATAATAGATTAGTTTTAAGTATTTTATATGCCCTTTAGCTTATAAATTTACAATAGTTAGTGTCCTTGTCCTTTTTTGGGGCACTAATAGTTATCTTGAATACTACAACTTCTCTCTTATCTTTATTTTTATATTTAACATAATTTAGAAATTGTGGATAGAAAAACTATTCTATGCTACTGCTTTGGTTTCTCAAGCAGTAGGTCGATGACATTGGTCATTTTTTTCTCATTTTAATATTTACATTTCAATGAAACTACAACTTGCAAAAGAAATGTAAAATGGTTATTTCCTTAAGTGTCTTTTTGAAACATTATTATTAAATAAGAAAACATTATGAAATATTATATACAATTTATTAACAATTAATAATTAACATATCAATTGTTAATAAATTGATTATTAATATTATTACTATTATCATCATCATTTGAGACTAAATTTGTTTTTATTAGGCATTAGAATGGTAAGGAATTATTTAGATTTCTTTAGAACTTTTTTGGATGGGAATCATTAAGAGAAGTCTCTCATATCACCATCATTTTGTTGACTTACAAGGTTAGGAATTTTTCCAATCTAACATATCTTTTCAAATTGAGATCTAATCTAGATATGTTACGAACATTCTAAGAGGAAATGTTTGTAGTAGATCCAACACCATAAAACTAATAATGATATATATTGGATCATTATGTTTCCTTTCATCCATATCAATGCTTTCAAAGTGGGAAGAGTCGATGAATCAACTCATACACTACAACAAAACCATGTGATTAATGTCCCTTTTTTCTTCCTTTTTTGCGTCTTGAGCCCACTTTTGGTGCTATTTGTGTCCATTTATAAAATATGGTGCAAAAATTGATGCAAAGTTTGCACCGAGTTTTTCACCAAGTCTTACACCAAGTTTAGCACCAGGTATTGCAATAGGTTTTGCATCAAGTTTTACACCATGTTTTACGCCAAGTTTTATGGCAAGTTTTGTGCCATCCTTTACACCATGTTTTGCATCAAGTTTGGCACCTAATTTTGTTTCACCAACCTTTGTATCATTTATTGCATCCGCTTTTTGCGCCTACACTTGCATCAACTTTTTCATCATCTCTTGTATCCTCTTTTGCATCATTTTTTAAATTACTTTTTGCATCCATTTTTACATCACTTTGTGCATCCCCTTTGCATCAAGATTTGCATCAGGTTTTGTGTCTCATATTGCATCTACTTTTGCATCTAATTTTGTTGCATCAACTTTTGCATCATATTTTTCATCCATTGTTGCACCCATGTTTACGTCCACTTTTGCATCCCTTTCTGCATCTTATTTCTCATCTTCATTTGCTTCTTTTTTTGCATCTATCATTACATCCACTTTTGTTGTGACACTATTTGTACCATGTTTTGTACTTATTGTTGTACCCACGTTTGCTTCCAATTTTGCATCCATCTCGATCTATTTTGCATCAAAAAATTGCATCTATTTTTGCATCCACTTTTGTGTTGGGTTTTGCATCTCATTTTGTATCATCTTTTGCATCTACTTCCATTGCATCCATATTTTCCATCCAATTTTTTTTCTGTTGTTTCACCCATGTTTGCATCCACTTTTTCATCCCTTATTGCATCTTGTCTTGAATCCAAGTTTGCATATTTTTTTGTGTTTTTTATTACATCCACTTCCTCATCCACTTTTGTTGTGCCATATCTTGTGCCTATCATTGAAATCCACATTTTCTTCCAATTTTGCATCCACATTTGCATCTCTTTTGTGTCCAAGTTTGCATCAAATAATTTTTCTATTTTTTGCATCCCATTTTGCATCTACTTTTACATCCACTTTTGATGTGTCCAATTTTGAATATAATTTTGTGTCCACTATTGCACCCATGTTTGGTCCATGTTTACATCCATTTTTTAATCCAATTTTGCCTCCTTTTTGCATCCAAGTTTGTGTCTTTTTTTTTGTTCATTGTTGTATCCACATTTATTTCACAACAATTCATGCTAAGTTTTATGCCTACTATTACACACATGTTTTCTTCCACTTGTTCATCCATGTTTGGACCCTATTTTGTGTCCAGGTTTGCATCAACTATTGCATTTACCTTTTCATCCACTTTTGTGTCAATTTTTTTGTCTTGTTTTGCATCTACTTATGTTATGTCCACTCTTCATCCAATTTTACATCTATTGTTGCCCCCATTTTTTTTTTACTTTTGCATCCATTTTCCAACACACATATAATTTTTGCATTGGTGATATTTCTTATGACATTAACAATTATGAATAACTGATGACAATGTCAATAATTATGACGATGATGATAATGAAGATGATGACGATGACATGAATTGTGATTATTATGATAATCAAAATGATGATAAAAATGATGGAGGTTATAATGAAAATGATGATGATGACAATGATGATGGCGATGCTAATGACCTTGGACAATCTTCCCAATTTTTAAACGTTGTCATGGTCATAATCATAATCATTATCTTTAGATTCATCTTCCAAGTCATCATCATTTGATCATCATTATCATTATTTTCATCTTGGTCATCATCAACAAAAATAATGGCATGAATGATGATTATGATGTTCATAACGAAGTTGACAACAATAGTGATAGAAATTACATGAATTATGATGATGGGGATGATGAAAATTATAATGATGATGATAATGGTAGTGGTGATGATGATCATCGATCATCTCTAAAAAATAAAGTTGTCATTTCTCTTGCATATATCATGTGTCCTAACAACCCTTTTTTAGCACTTGTAATATTTTTCAAGTTGATGATATTTCTTACGACACCTATAATTATGAACAATTGACAACAATGTCCATAATGATGATGATGATGATGATGATGATGACGACAACGAAATAAATGGTGATTATGACGATAATGAAATGATGAGATTGATGGTGGTGATGATGATGATAATGAAGATGATGACACTCCCTCTAAACTATGGAGATACTCATAATGAGACAAAAAAGTACTATCAAGTTGAAATATTCATATAATAAGGGATTTGGATTGATAAGCATCAACAATGTTTTAAATCATCATAGCCAACATTGTCAAAATAGAAAGGCCTTGACTAACAAGTTATATATCTCCATTAGATCATAGCACAAAGTGAGAGGCATAAATTTGGACACCACTGCCTCTTTAGGCACTTACCACACTAGGATGTTCATTAGGCATGTCCTCACATGATCATTTCCTATTCCACTGTCATAATATTTGACACCAGGAAAAGTCAATCGTCATGACTATTCTTATCTTGGATTAATGTACTTGACCTATGGCGGTTAGTCCTAGTCAAAGCAAAAATTCTCAAAGAATATTGGTCCCATATGTTTATCTAATCCACCATCCTCCCTATTGGTGTCTTTAGTAGGCTTACGACTGTTAATATCGGCCATAGTACATGACAAATGGATAATATGGTGTCAATGCTCACTCCCTCTCAACCAGGGAGGAGACATCCACAAGCATAAGCGTTTCTCAAGAATACCCATCATTTTCATAGGGAATAACATCATTAATATTTTTCATCGCATGACCCTTTTAAGATTAATAATTCATAGATTTGTGGCAAAATATTTCCCATTTTTGTCATTTGCGATGAAAGAAAATCAAAAAGTGAAAGCCAAAATCATTAAATATACACTATAATGATTTATCTAAGTCTAAACTCTAAGGTTAAAGTGAAACATTATGTAAATATTATATCTATGAGTTGTTCAAAACTTATGAAAACCTTATTCCCTAAGTCCTATATATAAGAAAAATCAATAGAAAGAAAAAATAAGGCCTAATGAATGGTAACTCATGTATTCACACCCTCTTTGGAAAACATATGAATATATACACTCCTACTCACACTCGATCACATGTTTGTGATGGTTAAATCATGAAGTCCTCTTTTTCCCTTTCATTTTCACTTCATCATTTAAGCACCTAATTGAGGATCTAGGGAATTTTTCTTGCCTAAGGGTTTCATGTCTACTCTTGGTTTACTTATGTCACACTACAGTCAATCATGTGATGGAGTGAAATACTTAAGTTTGCGGAGTTATTAGAACAGTCTATTAAGTTAGTCACCACACACACATGTATTACATGTCATTGATCCACATGTGTGGGTTGGAGACTCATTACTTGAGAACTTTAATGGATACTACTTTAGGGCCTTGATGGTATATCTTACAAAATCTCTTGGTAAACATTGTGATTCATCCTTTCTGTTCCTTGAGACACTTGATAATATTGAAGTCACTACCAATAATCCACAGAGATGGGGAGTATAAATTACTTGTGCTGGAAATAGAATTGAGAAATAGAGGTTTTCCATTTGTGATATTGGAGTCATAGACATTGGATACATGGTAGAAGTCCTCGATGTCAATTAACTAAAATTATATTGTCATAATGTGAAAAGAGGTAAACATATTGGTAACCTTGATGTCTTGAACATTCCAAATAATAGCCATTCCACCCAAGTATATATAATCATCAATCACTACTACTTGGAAATTCCTCCCCCTTTTTCTAATTATATGAGGTAGAACCTCACTTAATACTTTTATTTCTTATATCAACATTATTGATGGGTACTTTGCGTACCATTTTTGTTTTAGGAGTATTTGTTTTCAGTTGCTATTGAGGTACCTCATGTTCCATGAGACTATTTTCATGGAGAATTTACACAGAAAGGAAGTATAATGTGACTAAAAAAAGCATGTTCCAAGATTTAAGTTATTGGACAATGCCACTTCATGACTCCTATATTTCCTTAACCTGGGACTGAATGGTGAACTTGATAACCTTAAGGGAAATTAACCAATGAAAATCTAAAAAAGAGGTGACTTTTGACTTTATCACATACAAGTTAATATACTAAAAAAAACATCCATAAAAATTTCATCAATCAATGAATCTTTAAAAAAATATCCAAAACAATTTCATCGTGCAGTGAAGAATTACACTATAAATTACAATCTATAAACCATTTGGTAACTTTTTGCTAAACCATGTTCAAAACCAACATATTTAATATTAATATTTAACAATAATATGGAAAATAACACATTTTCATAAATTAAATAACATGTTATCAATCCTAAGAAATGTCACTAACATAAAACTAAAAATCATGCAACTAATGGGAGTGGCCACTCAAGGCCACCATAAGACAATTAATCTATTAAGACAAGGATTAATGGGGAAACAAATCTACAAAGGACAAAGGCAAACCTATTTTAACTTTATTGTTTTATTAGGTGCAAGTTGAACATCTCAAGATATAATGAAGAGAATAATAAATTTTATTGCATTAAGAAAACCCAAGCACTCTATAACTTAGCAAGAAAGAGATGTATAATACCCATCTCAATGACACAAAACATGACATTAAGTTACTTTTTTATATATAATTTAAACTCCTATCATAAAATCACAAATTTAGCATGAATGGAATGTTTAAAATCCATTTTTATAAAAAAAAATATAATTTTTGCTATAAAAAAACCAGAGACTAAATATATTTTTTTAGAAAAAAAAAACACTAAACTAAATATATATTAAAAAAAACTATACTTAAGCAAATATTTTTTTTTGAATTCAAAATATTTTTTTGAATTTTTTTAAACACTTTCCTCCATTCTAAGAAGAAAAAATAATAATAGAAATAAGGACAGACCAAAAATATTCCTTTCCTTGGTAAGTGTTTCCCACCATTCATTCCACTCACTCGAGTTATTTCATAAAACAAAGATAAGTGTTATTTCAAAATCTTTTGGAAAAGCCTATTGAGATTCTCTTATGATGTATCTATTCCTTGATGGAGTCCTTGATATATTGATCAAGTTTTGATTCCTTGGAGATTAATTCGGGCAAAGAAAACATGAGTACTCTTCATTCCTAGTTCAATGCCTCTAATGGTGGACACAAGGCAAGAGAGGGGTTGCTATCATGGTCATAACTCCAAGTCCATTGTTTCTGATGGTGGACAAGGCAAGGGAGGGGGTTGCAATCATGGTCGTGGTCGTGGAGTTTTCTATTTTACATTATATTTAGAGAGTTCAAAGCAATTTGAATGGAATAATTGTCGTCACTAGGTATAATGGATTAAGTGTGATAATGGATAAAATGAAGTAATTATTTGTGAGAATTTGTTCTCGAACGAACATTAGGATCCATCTTATTATAGATAAAAGTACATGCATTAAAAACAACTCAATATTTCATGTGACATTCATATTGTATGTGAATTATTTTTCATTAAAAACAATTTACTTTTTTCATGTGACATTCTTTTTTTGTTAAAATTTCTTCTTTTTCTAATCCGAATTACAATTGTAATTTGAAATAAAGCTTCAAGTAACTCTTAATTTGCCAATTGTGCATGGATATCATAAGAAACATTCACAATATAATATGAATAACAAATGGGTACCTACTTCATATGCATTAAAAAATGCTTCTACTACTTAATGTGAATTACAAGTGTAATCGGATCTCCAATATATCTTAAGCCATATTTTCATTTTATTTTTAGTACTATTAAATGTTATTATGTCCTACCTCATTTTATTGTTAGCATTGTAATAAAAATATGCATTTTGCTATAAAATTAGTACTAACATGTAA
>APFE030796721.1:0-14415 GCA_000404065.3 Pinus taeda | reverse complement strand
TTATATTGAAATTAATTTATTAACACAAGATTTAAGAAAATTTAAATTTAAAAGGAAAATTTAAAATATAAATTTAAGATACTCAAATAAATGCACTTTTATCAAAATAACCATATATTTATATTTTATATTTAAATTAATTTATCAATAGAAGATTTAATAAAATTTAAATTAAGAAAGTAAATTTAAAATTTAAATTAAATTTAGGATTTAGGATTTTATATTTAAATTTATTTATTTAACACACCATGATGTACCCTTCATTAAAAATATTCTAGATATTCTAACTTTTATAGATTAAGATATTAATTTTATTTTTAATATTTAATATAGTTTTGGGTTACTTGGGCAGATAAATTAGGTAAGTTATATTATTAAAAAAAATCGACTACATAGTCACACCTATATCTCTTTTAAATTTTAAAGGATTTTGATTGGCTTACACATTATGACATGGAAATTCAATGTTAACATTTTAAAATGAAAATTCATCTAATGGGAGGAAAAATGCTCGAGTTAACTAGAGTTTGACACTCTTGTTCACTTTCGGAAACTCATATGGTGGAATGTGATCTCTTTATCCTCATATTTAAATTTTTCCTAAAAAATAAAAGCATACAAAAGTGGTAAAGAGCCATAAAGCATGGGGAGGCTTTTCCTAAGCACAAAAGCATCTAAAAAGTGGAAAATGCCATTTTTATATGAGGAAACATTATTCACCCAAAAGCTTTTGCCAAAATTAAACTAATGAGGAATTTGGGAAATCTTCATAGTCTTCACTTTCCTATATATTGGAGGCTTGGCCATTAAGGAAATGATGGAAATTCCTGTATTGTCACGCTATTGAGATCTATCTTGAGAGGGAGAGTTTTGGAGCTAGGAGTTGGGGGAGGTATTGTTGCAACTGTATCTCATGGTTGTAATTTTCCTCCAACTCCTTTATTAATATGGATTAGTCATTCTTCCTTCCATTTGCTACTATTCATTCTTTACTTATCCTATTTAACTAATGAATGTATGGGATTTTGGTTTATATTTATTTATTCAGTAACATTTATATGTTTATGATAGTTTAAATTATCAAGATATTATGTTGTGAAGTTTTCTTTATTCTCTCTCTTGTGTGTAGGACCAAGATTTGGAGCTATCTAAGAGCACTTCCTTGCTACACTAAAAACTCCAACAATACCTACATGTGAGGACTAACATGAATTCATTCCTCTTTTCTTAATCTATACTCTACATCTTGATCTATTAAGGATCCTGAGACCTAGAACAACCTTTCTCTTAATAAGTCTATCTTAGTTTTGTAGGATAAACTGAGAGGGTTTTATGTTCATCTAACTGTGCATTAAATCCAGCAAAATGATATTTAGAAACTGTAATATATTTCACTATCTTATAAAATTAGTAAAATGGAAGTAAAAGTAAAACTCTAAATAAGAAGCCAAAAGTGGATGTAACTATAAATGCAAAATTGGGAGTAAAATTGGATGTTAAACTAGCCATCAAAACAAGATGCAAACAATGAGACAAAAAGGGTTTTAAAATAGAATTAAAAAAAGGTGTAAAACTAGACACAAAGAAGGGAACAAAATAGGGCATACAAAAATATACCAAATTGGGTGCAAACAAGGATGTAAAAATGGACACCAAAATTAGGATGAAAATAATGGTGTAAAAATAGGATGAAAATTTGGGTGCAAAAAGGATGTAAGAAAAGACACAAAACAAGAAGCAAAATGGGACCAAAAAAGGGTGAAACTAAGGATGCCAAAAATGATGCATAACTAGATGAAAATTCAGACCAAAATCTAGGTGTAAAATGAGATGCAAATGTGGACACAAAATGTGGCAGAAAAAAGGATGCAAATTTGGATGCCAAAAATGATGCAAAATTAGACACCAAAAAGGATGTAAAATTGGACATAAAAAATGGTTAAAATTTGGACATAAAAGTAGAAAAAATGGTGTGAAAATGGGCATAAGAATGGCTCAAATTTGGATGCAACATTGGATGCAAAATGAGGTGCAACAAATGATTCAAAACTTGGTGCAAAAACAAATGCAAACGTAGAGGAAAAAATGGATCAAAATTGAATGTAACATTAGACACAAATGGGATTCAAAGGTGGATGCAACACATGATCCAACATAGGGTGAAAATTTAGATGCTCAAAAGGACGCAAAATTGGATGGAAAAAATGTTGTTAAAAATGATGTTAAATTGGATGCAACAAATGATGCAAAATATGATGCAATAAGGGAGACAAATGAAATGAAAAAGTGGATGAAAAAAATGGTGCAAAAATGGATGAAAAATTTGGCACTAAATCAAATACAACATGTGGCACAAAATTAGATGCAAAAAATGGTGTAAAAAAGGCAGAAAAATTGATGCAAAAATAGATGAAAAAATAGATGTAAAAATAAGTACAAAATTAGAAGCAAAAAATGGCATAAGACTAGATGCAAAAACTGGCACAAACTCGATGCAAAAAAAGGCACTAAATCAGATGCAAAAGATGGTGTAAAACTCGATGCAAATTACGACACAAAAATAGAAGCAAAGAATGGCACAAAATAGGAAGCAAAAAATATGCAAAAAATGGCACAGAACTAGAAGCAAAAGCTGTTGCAAAACCAAATGCAAATCTTGGTGCAAAATATGATGAAAAATTTGGTGTAAAAAAAGATGCAAAATTTGGCGCAAAAAAGGACGCTTTAAAAATTGTACAAGAGATCAAGATTTAGCGCCAGGCTGATCATCCCAATGGAGAGAAAAATACACTAAAATCTGGTGCTAAATCTGGCGTAAATTGCCTATTTTGTTGTAGTGATATAGGACTAGTTTTAACGATGGGACCCTATTTGGCAAATTGCAGTATGAAGCATTCCGAGAGAATTTTGATGCATCAAATGATGTTTTTTGTGGGTAAGAATTTACCACCTCATAATGCACATTTTCTCCTATTATGCACACATAGGTCTTACAAACGATGCAAGAATAACCTCAAATAGATTTTGTATGCAAAATTTATACCACTAAAAAGTTGACCTTCCTATTTTCACCACCATAATTGAAGAAGATGCCACATCATCCCCCATAACTCATGGAAAAGGGGTTAGCTGTATGATCATGATGAATAAGGCTCTATAGGATTCCATGTTGTTACTTTGGTTGAGAGTTAAGGTAGTCAATACTAAACACTAGTAAGATATTAGGCTCTGTTATAATTATTGGGCCACTTGGAGGAAAAGGGGTTCCATTATTCATGAGTGCATTTATTCCATAGACAAGCAAAGTAACCAAGAGAGATGCATAGAGAGAACACAAGGAGTATTTATGCACTATAATATCCCAAGTTCCCTAAGTGTAATAACCTCGGGTCAAAAGTTCATGTAATAAAGTTAATAAAGGAAAAATAAGACCAAGGTCATGGGACATGTATTCCAAGCTCAATGTTGGGTAAAGAATCCTAGTTAGCATCACTTGTTGTATATTATGGCTAAGGGGAAATTGGCAAAGGAAATGGAAAAGGATTTGAAAAAACAAGGTCTTAGTGGCATTTATTTTATTTAGAAATAAAGGAAATTAGGAGAAAAGGGAGGTGAAAGGTCACATGTTTCATGTGAGGAGGAAATTGAAGGAAACAAAGAAAAAATGAAGAAATTAGAGGCATCAATAATAAAAATGCTTCTAAGGATCCTTTCATAGTTTTTTTTAGTCTAGTTTTTGTTGGTTTTAGCATTTTTTCGGTTTTGTTTTGGAATTGGTTTCAAAGAGGGGAAGAGCACCAAGAGGAGAAGGAAATTAAGCAAGCAATGGAAGGACAAGGAAAGCAAGCAGTGGAAGGACAAGGAAAGCAAAGAAATCAAATGAAAGAAATGATTAAGCAAGGAAAGGTTAGATCAGGCAGCTTCAGCAGGAATACTTACAGGTAACAAGTTGCACATATGATTTCCTAGCCACTATTGGCATGCATGGTATATGCATGTGTATATTCGTTTTTTTTCTTGGTGGCATGGATTTTGCCAAGTTTTGACATTAGTTTTAGCCTTGCCTTGCCATTTCCGGATAGCCATGGTGTGATGAGATTCATTCTTGGTTGAGCTTTAGATTGCTGGAAGGTTTTGGATATGGGTGAGGTGGTCTCAAGAAAATCCCAAGGTTTTTGGGGGTAGAGATGGTTTTATCCAGGAATCCCTCAACAGGTGGCTGGATACAAGAAAATCACTCAAGGGATGGTCAAGGAATACTGAGGCATCCAAGTTGAGTTTGGTTTTGTGATCTTGGGATTGGTTTGGGTGAGATCACAGTATCGGGAGGGTGGAGATGGTTTAACCACTGGATTCACTTGGTTGTTCATGGATTGGTTTATTCCATGAGATGCCACATTCATGCTTGGAATATGGCATGAGGGTGATATTTGGTTCATCCCAATATATGGTCGGGTGCTACGTGGAAGTCCCTGACTTGGTTGGATTTTGTATATGTCAATAAGAGTTAAGTTTCTCTTGTATTTTATGAGTAAATATACTTGTTATTATGTGGCATTAAAGGCTATTCTACCATTTTTATTTATCTAGTTATAAGCATGGTTTTATGACAAATCCAAGTTATGTTTCTTATCGTGTTTGGCTAATAAATTGATGGTTACTCAATGCATGACCTAATATATGTTACAAAAGATATTGTGAAAGGGAATTAGTCCTTATTGGTAAAACTAAGATAAGTTTTAGATATTTATGTTCAGATATGCATTCATGACCTATAGGTTGCATGTTCATCGGGCATTTGATGGAATGACTGTCATGGTTAGACATGGCTAGGTAAACTCTTTGAGTAAGTTTTGTGTTAGGCTTTTCATATGTGTTATTTATAATTTTTTGTAGTTTCATTAAGTTCTAAGCGGGGATCTTGATCGTAGTCCTAAAAAAGTGGCTCAAATATCATAGTTACTAGCATAGAATTGCTTGAAAGATACTACAGTCATTGGGAGACAGGCTTGTGGGAGCGACTGGAGGATTTCAATAACTTAGAGGCCTTATCATGGGAGCGACTGAGGGTCTAGTCCATTGAAAAGGAATATTATCTCAGAGGTTGAACACATGGAATGGTTGTTCGGTTCTTGGGGGTTCTGTAGCACACCTAAGGGAAGTCTATAAGGTCTTGTTATATCAGATCCATTTTTTTAAGATGATCTAGGAGTTTGGATCATGTCATAGTAGCGCTTCAACTCAAGTTTACCTCGGGAAATCCGGTGAAAGTGGGTAGATATGGGAGGAGGCATGTTATAGCGTGGTATCAAAGGATGGTTCAAACATTTGAACCTGATGGGCTAGATGCATGTGGTTATGCATGCATTTTCATGGTTATGGTTGTCATGCATGAGGTCATGGTATGCATTTGGTATTGTCATGCATGATGTTGATATATTGATATGATTATGATTGTACATGTACTATGATAATGTGGATTGATGTTTTATATGAGATAAACCTCCCTTGAATTTCACTGAGATATGATTTTGATTATGGTATCTATTTGGTTTACCTAACATGGTATACTTGCCGAAAGAAGAGAATTAATGGTGACGAGAAAAATGTAGACTACAGTTCATGTGACTCTCCCTATAGATCAATTGGGAAAGAAAGAGATGAGTATTCTTCTTATATAGAAGAGACATTGAGGAGTTTGAGGGCAGATATCAGAAGTTGCAAAGAATAAAATGACAGGTTGGTTGAGGCACAGGAAATACTTGCAAGGGCTCTGGAAAAGAAAGAAGAGGTCAATGGAGTCCTCCTTCAAATTTTTTCATACTTGCAGAGATACAGACAATTAAGGATTAGTAAAGAGTAGGAAGAGAAGACTAATAGAGCCTATGGTAGCATTTCTCTATCAGAATATAGGTTGGATAGAGAGGACAGTTAGAGGTGGTAGATCATTGGGTACACTTGATAGGAGGACTGGTATGTATGGGTTTTATTCTAGTTCCTCATCCAGGAGACATCATCATCATCACCACCATCATCCTTATAGGAGGATTGATTATTTTCCTGAGGAGTTCAAGAAAGTCAAGCCACCTACATCTAATGGAGAGATGAAGAAGTTAAAAAATTTAGAGGTAAGCTTGTCTACAATGAAGAAATTCTTCATATTGCATAAGTAATTAGAGAACATGAAAGCAAAAATAACCACCTTCAGCATTAAAGTTAAAACAAACATTTGGTGGGAAGATGTGAAGAATTTGAGCGAATTTGAGAAGAAGGGTTGAATTCGGATGAGTTCAAGATGATGAGTATACTAGTAGGTTCCTGGAGTTTTTGAGGTATGTTCCTTACCTCAAAGATGAGAAAGTGAATATTCAATGGTTCATAAGTGGGTTTCCAACCAAAAATAGAGACCAGATTGAGTTTGATGAGCTATAGTCACAGGAGGAAGCCATCAGAAAACTGAAGCATTGTTATGAGTTGTCAAAGCGTAATGTTGAGCCAAAGTGTGATTTGAAGGGGAATGATAAGGTTAAAGGGAAATGGCCACCAAAGTGAGGGACATCCAGTTGAGAAAGAAACTATTCTTGCTTATATGAAGTTTAATGTAGTTGACAAGGGACATGGGTCACAACCTGGAGAGCAACAGAATAGAGGTGATGGTAGGGGACCATTACAGTGTTGGATATGTGACAAAGATAATTGCAAGAAGGATTGTCCTTTGTAACAGGGTGGTAGGCCTCAGATCTACAATGCTAAGGAGACACAAATAGTTGGGAATGTGAGCCATAACATTCTTAATATTTATGCAGTTATGGACAACAAGCAAGAAAATCACTAGGCATCCATTATTTAGATGGAAGGTAAGCTCTGTGGTAAAGTTGTTTCTATTTTGATTGAGCCTAGATAAAATTATAGTTATGTTAACCCTGAGTTGGTGGATAAGTGTGGTTTGAGAAAAGATGTGCATACAGAGTCTTAGTTAGAGCAGTTGGCTACAAGTACTAAGAAGAGAGTTCATCAATGGGTAAGATCTTGTGCATTTGAGTTGAATGGTATGCTTATATAAATGCATCTAAATGTTCTTACATTGGGACCATATAGTATTCTTTTGGGTATCGATTGGTTGTACCTCCACAGAATGAAAGTATATTTTTATTGCACGACTATTGGGTGCCTATATGATAATGGAGAAAATAGAATCTTGCAGGGAAAGAATAATCCTACATCAGTGAGGATGATTACAACTATGCAAGCTAAGCATGGTCGTCGAAAGGGGTGTTTCTTATTTGTAGTACATATTTCCAGTGACAAGGGTAAGGACATTGAGGATGCATAAATATTCAAGAGGTAAAATATATTGCAACAATTTTAAGATGTGTTTCCATTAGAAGTTTCCGAGTTGCCTCCTCACACGAAAGTGGAATTTTCTATTAAGTTTGTACTAGGGGAAGCACCAACATCAAAGGCACCTTACTGTATGAGAAATCCATATTTGGTAGAATTGAAGTTGTAGATGAAGGAAACAGTTGACAAGGGATACATCAGGCTAAGTGTATTGCTTTGGGGTGAGCCAATGTTGCTTTTGAAGAAAAAGGATCGTACTCTCAGGTTGTGCATTCACTATGGGCAACTAAACAAGCTAACCATCAAGAACAAGTATTTGTTTCTAAGGATTGATGACTTGTTTGACAAATTCAAGGGAGAAACATTGTTATCAAAGTTTTTTTGAGATCGGGATACCATCAGGTATGCATTAACAAAGAGTACATCTACAAGATTTCTTTCCAAACTAGGTATGGAAAATATGAAATTTGTTGTAGTTCCTTTAATGCTCTAGCTACTTTTATGTGCTTGAAGAATAATGTGTTTTGTCCTTCTCTAGACAAGTTTGTTATTGTATCCAATGATGATATATTTATATATTCTAAGAATGAGGAAGAACATTCCGAACACTTAGCAACAGTATTGAGATTTCTAAGAGAGCCTCAGTTGTATGTCAATATTAGTAAATGCAACATCTTTTAAGAAGAGGTACATTACTTGGGACATGTTGTCTCCATGGCATAGCAGTGGATCCGAAAAAGATAAGGGATATCATGGATTTGGTAGCTCCTAGGAATGTGGATGAGGTTAGATCATTCATGGGGATAGCAGATTAATATAGGAGGTTCATAAGGAACTTCTCATAGATTTCATATTCCATTACATCATTGCAAAGAAAAAGGAAGAAATTTGAATGGAAAGAGAAATGTGAAGCAAGTTTTGATAAATTGAAGAAGTTGCCTAGAAATGCTCCAATGTTAAAGATTACAAATCCAGATAAAGATTTCGTGGTGTGCATAGATGCTTGTAAAATACAAATTGGTGGAGTCCTAATGCAAGAGGGATAGGCAGTGTGCTATGAGTCAAGGAAATTGAATGAGCACGTGCAAAACTATGTGACTCATGATCTTGAATTGGTAGCAATCATTCATGCATTACACAGGTGGAGGCATTATCTTCTTGGTAGGAGGTTTGTATTGATGAGTGATCACATTGGGATGAGGTACCTATTTTACCAACTAAATATGAATGCCAGGAAATCTAGATGGTTGGCCATGATCAACTAGTTTGACTTCAAGATTAGGTACATCAAGGGTAAGGAAAACAAGGATGGAAATTCTCTTAGAAAAGGAGTGTAGGTAAATCACATACCAGTTATGAGCTCCTATGGGAAATATTTACAGGATCAGATCTTATAGGCAAGACAATAGGATGACATGTAGGAGTAGCTTAGGCATAGGTTACAACAGGGTTCATGTGATTAGGATGTGGATTATCATCTCACTACAGATGTTGTGGTTAGATTCAGGGACAAGATATATGTGCTAGATGAAAGTGAGCTCAAGAACCTTATCTTCAGGGAGTTTCATGTCAAGCCATATTCAGGTCACCCAAGATATCAGTAAATTTTTACAAATGTGAATAATTTCTATTATTGGCTGAATATGAAGAGGAAAGTGATAGAGTTTCTTGTTATATTCTTAGGCTGTCAGTAGGTGAAAGATGAATGTAAGCACCCCGTTGGATTGCTACTACCTATTCCTATTCTAGAACGGAAATGGGAGGTCATTTCCATGGATTTCATTACAGGTTTTCCAAGGACATCCAAACATCATTATTCCATCATGATTGTGGTTGACAGGTTGAGTAAGTAGCTCACTTCATTCTAGTGAAGACTACTTATTTAGCTAGTGAGGTAGAACAGGTCTTCATCAGAGAGATGGTGAGTTTGCATGGTGTTAAAAAGAATACTGTGTCGGAAAAATATGTTAAGTTCACTTCCAGTTTTTGGAAGGATTTATTTGTAGGTTTAGGTAAAAAGCTTTCCTTCAGAACAATTTATCATCCATAGATAGATAGATAGAGAGGGTGAACAGGATTTTCGAGGATATGTTGAGGATGTATGTCATTCATCAAGAATGGAAATGAGAGGAATATCTTTCACTGATTGAATTTGCTTACAACAATGGTTATTAGCATTGAGGATGAGTCTATTTTAGGCACTCTGTGGGTGGAGTTGTAATACTCTCATCAGTTTGAGTGATCCAGGGAATGGGGTACTTATATGATTGGATATGTTGGAATAGATGGAACAAGAAACATAGGTTATCAGGAAAAAACTAAAGGAAGCAAAAGATAGGTAGAAAAGTTATGCAAACCAACACAAGGAATTAAATATTTTCAAGTAAGGCAACATGTGTACTTGTGCATCAATCCCAAGAAGAGATCCTTGAGGATTGGTTCATTTGCCAAGTTGATACCTCGGTATTACAGGCCTTTCGAGATCCTTGAGAGGATTGGACCAGTAGCCTACAGACTTGAGCTTCCTCCTACAGTGAAATTCTATGATGTTTTCCATGTTTCATTGCTTAAAATATATGTAAAGGATGTTGATCATGTTATTGACTAATTGTATTGTAGGTGGAACCAAAAGGATAATTCCAGTTGGAACCTTTGTGCATATTGCAGTGGAAACAACTCATGCTCTAGAACAGAGTAATATAGCAAGTTAAAGTGCAGTGTAAACACTTTAGGCCCGAAGAAGCTACATGGGAGATGGATGATCATATTCAGGCTATGTGTCCTTCATTATTTACCAGTGGAGACAAATGAGTTTTGGTATATATACATATTTATGTATGGTTGACATTGTAAATACTGCAACAAGTTGTGTTATAAAGCTCCAATAAGTGTTATGTTTGTCATGTTGACATGTATGTCATGATAGATTTTATTTTGAGCAGGGTTTTAATTGTAAATGTTGCAACGAGATGGGTTATAAAGCTCCATGGGAAGTATGTTTTTCGTTTAAACGGTTTCGCTGGTCATAGGTGTCATTGAACACAAGGGAGGTGTTCCCCTAAGCGGGAGGGGTCCGTAACAACCCTAGGTCCAAAGTTCATGCAATAAAGTTAATAAAGGAAAAATAAGACCAAGGTCACGGTACACGTAGGAAATTGAATGTGAGGAGGAAATTGAAGGAAATAGATGAAAAATGAAGAAATTAGAGGCATTAATAATAAAAAGGGTTATGAGGATTAGTTCATAGCTTTTATTAGTCTAGTTTTGTTGGTTTTATCCTTTTTCCAGTTTTGTTTTTGGATTGGTTTTAGAGAGGGGAAGAGCATTGAGGGGAGAAGGAAAGCAATCAAGCAAAGGACGGACAAGGAAATCAAGGAAAGTAAGGATCAAGCAAGGAAATGTTGGATCAAGAGTCTTCAATGAGAATACTTGTAAGTAACAGGTTGCATGTATGATTTCCTAGATGGTATTGGCATGCATGGTATATGCATGTATATATTTGGTTTATTTTTTTATCGGTGCTATGGATTTTGTCAAGTTTTGACAGTGGTTTTATCCTTGCCATGCCATCTCTGGTTAGCCATGGTGTGATGGAATTTGTTCTTGGTTGAGCTTTGGATTGCTAGAAGGTTTTGGATCTGGGTGAGGTGATCTCAACAAATTCCCAATGTTTCGGGGTGGAGATTGTTTTCTCCAAGAAGCCCTCAACAAGTGGGTGGATACGTTAAAATTCCTCAAGGGATGGTGAAGGAATACTACAAAATCCAAGCTTGGTTTTGTTTTTTGATCTCAGGACCATTTTAGGTGAGATCACGGTATTGTGAGGGTGGATGTGTTTTAACCTTTGGATTCCCTTGGTTGTTCTTGGATTGGTTTATCCTATGAGATCCCACATTCATGCTTAGAATATGGCATGGGGGCTATTGGATGAAAGAAATATTTTGGTTTAGCCCAATCTATTGCGAGATGGTACGTGTAAGTCCTTGACTTGGTTGGATTTTGCATATGTAAATAAGATATAAGTTTTTGTTGTATTTTAGGAGTAAATATACTTGTTATTATGTTTATTTAGCTATTATTCTACCATTGTTATTTATTTGGTTATATGTTTGTTATACGCATGGTTTTATGACAGATTCAAGTTATGGTTCTTATCGTGTTTGGTTGATAAATGAAAGGTTATCGAATGCATGACCTAATAGATGTTACGATCGCTATTGTGAGAGGGAATTATTCCTTCTTGGTAAACCTCAGATACGTTTCATATCTTTATGTTCATATATTCATTCATGACCAATCGCATAAACTACTACCCCCAACATGCGCAGGTGGAATGACTAACTATGCATAGATCACCCCTATTTGTGTGGTCCATTCCGGTGACAAAATTCCTACTCTTATTATAACTAATCAAAGCCATATAAAAGTGGTTTTAAGAGTGGCAATGATAGTTATGAGAAGTTTCTAGTGTCTGGCACGTTCTTTCCTAATGGGTTAAACCCTCCTCGATGGCTATCGCTAATTTCCTCTCCTAGCAAACATTGAGGAACTCAACATCAAAGCAAAATCCTCCCTTGAGATTGCATATTCATCATGTTTTTGATGGAATTCCTGTCATGGTTAGACCAGGATAGGTCAAGTATTTAAGGATGTTTTGTGTTAGAGTCTTTGTCTCTGTGTTATTTATGATTTCTAGAAGTTTCATTAAGTTCTAGGAAGGGGTCTGGATCCTAGCCCTGCAAAAGTGGCTTAAATCTAATAGTCACTAGAAGAAAACTGCTTGAAAGAGAATATAGTCACTAGGAAGCAGGCCTATGGGGTCGACTGGCTAGTTTTAGTCATTTAGAGGCCTTGTCATGGGAGTGACTGAGGGTCTAGTTCAGTCAAAAGGAATATTATCTCAGGGATAGGACACGTGGAATAGTTGGTTGGTTTCTCGGGGTTCTGTAGCACCTGAGGGAAGTTAGTAAGGCCTTGTTATGTTGTCTCTATTTGGACCTTTGGGTCATCTAAGAGGTTGATTCATGTCATAGTAGCCCCTCAACTCAGTTTTACCCTGGGAAAGCTAGTGAAAGTGGGTCGATATGAGAGGTGGTGTGCTATAATAAGCCTTACTCTTTTGTACTCACAACCATTTTCTGTTCAAAGAATGAGAGCATAGTGGCCTCACCTTCCAATTGGTTTTTCTCTTGAAATGATTTCTCATGTTATATATTGTGACAAATCATGGTTTTTGATTTGTTATTTTATTGTTTGGTAATTTATGAATAATTATAATTTGCAGGCATACGTAATAAAAAATAATTTACAGTTCTATAAACCTAAAGAGAAATAAACTCTCATAGAATAGATTTTATAATTCTTTAAGTATAATTTATAAGATTTGTTGTAATGAACTATGTAGTGGAATATCCCTGGAAATTTACAAATCATATCATTATCAGACAAGGTTTCTTTGGGTAATGTGTGGGGATTTTGAGGGGCTCCAAATTGACTAAGCCAAAATTCAGAAAGCCCTAGTAATGACTTATGAATTTATGAATATTTCCCATGATCTTGTAGAGCAGAGGTTTTTTTGGTTAGAAGAAAAAGTTTTAGATATAAGCCACGATGTGAATCTCATCATGTCAACCTTGAACAATAAGCTTGGGATACTTAAAGAAGATGGGGGTTCTAATGCAGATGATAGATCATCAGGAAGAAATAAATAACCAACTGAAGAAAGGACCCGAAAGAAATTAACCTTATTCGAGTATCCTTGAACATTCAAAATCCTTGTTCAAAATGGAGGAAAATGTTTATATGAATTTGTACCAAGGTAATATCAACACTCTAAAGCTAAATCATTGGTTGTAGCAACTAGAAGTATATTTCAATGTTCATCATATATAGGAGGAACATAATATTGCATTTGTGCAATTAAAATTAGACGGCCAAGCCTTGACATGGTGGGAAATCCACAAAAATACCTTGATGTTGGAGGGAAATCTTATAATAACTAAGTGGGATGACTTTAAAATTCTCTTAAAATCAAAATTTTACCCTATTGGGTATGTAGAAGATCATTTGATCTGGTGGAACTACTTCAAATAGAAGTAAGGGTAGAGTGTAAATGAGTACACCACGATGTTCAGAAAAATGGCCATAATGCTAGGTATCTCCCAAAAGAACCCAAAAGTACTCCTAAAGTATTTGGGGGCTCTACATAGCTATCTGCTAAAGAAAATGATGTTGTTCAAGCCTAGATTAACGAACAATGCTTGTGTATTGGCACTGTTATGAAACCAACTCAAGAAAAGATACAAAAGATAGATCAACGCCTTAGAATTCAGCCTCTTCGAGGGGGAAACCTCCTTTACATTACATAAATGAACAATTCTTGGATGATTCAAATGACAAAACCTCCTTTCTATATATAGGAGTCTAAGGAGTCATAATATAAACCACAGCTGACATAACAATAATAATGTAAAGGGCATAATAATAACAATAGTGGGATTCTATGGGGCACAATAGTAACAATATGGGCACTACATGGGTACATCAATATAATAAGGGGGTTGTACTAATAATAATAAGGGGTTACAATAGTAGTATAGGGGCCTAACATGCCCCTCTCCTCAAAAAGTGTTGTCCTCAACACTTGAGTAGTTCTTGATGCTTCTGTATAAACTTCTTGTCCTCCGATGTGGAATCTTTAGCGGGTAAGTTCTTCCACTTGATGAGATACTCTAAAATTTATTGATTTCGTAGCTGTCGGGTTCTTGTTTCTGTGACTTCTCGAGGTTCCAATATGATTTTTCCTTCCTCTTCAATTTCTGGCAATATTGTTTGAATTGGGATCTTTTGCAACTTTTGAATAAGTGGCCATACTTCTTAATCCTTCTTCGATTCATCCCTTGCTTCTTTTATCCAATCTGGTTAGATAATAGAAATAACACAAAATAATGCTTCCACATCCTCATCCTTGAAGAGTCTTCCCATTCGGTAAGGTCTCCATTTTTTAAGTGCATGTAGTATTGCCAACATTTCCTTCTCATAAATAGCTTACTTGAGATGTAGCAGTAAAAATAC
>APFE030796712.1:0-19597 GCA_000404065.3 Pinus taeda | reverse complement strand
CCTTCTCCTCAATGATCGTTTACTCCATCAGAGGATTTATCACCCTTTAATTTAAATGCATTGAAAATGGAAATTCCAATTTGATTGGTTTTCCGAAAACCAAAGTACATTGAAACATAGTCCTCTTTGGTTTCAGGTCAGATTAGCCAAGAAATATACAACTCTATTTCCTATTGCCTAAGTGTGATATGCAATGACATAATTAATAGATAAAAGTATATTTATGGTGTGGGTAATCAAATTAATGAGCTTCCACATTTTGGAGAGTTTTTCTACAAGAGCACCTTGGATATCTTATGAGCTATTTTAATAACCAATTCAAAAAATACATCTATTTGAAGCTTAAAATATCTTGTTGAGATAGCTAGCTTGAGCCCTTTTTCTAGCACTAGAAAATCATCTTCACTATTACTAATTATGCCACAATCAATTGTATAAATTCATAAAACATTGATCTTGGTCTCAAAATAATCCTCGATACCTAGCCAATATAGGATTACCTTTACAAGCTATATCAAATCTAAGCTTCACAAAACCCTTATGGGGGGAGATTATAGATTAGGAGAAGAACATTGTGGAGTGAAACTCTTAAAGGAAGCTAGGGAGATCATAGAGGGAGAGGTTAAGATTAATCAGAACAAATACTTCCTGAGGTTGGACCTTCCAATGTTTCACAAATATTATATTTTATTAATTTCCATACTCTTTCTATAAGCTTCTACTGTTTTTTGAAGATTCACCTATTCCATTCCTTGTATACAGTCTACATAACAAATCCCACTACAAGCAACCATGCTATATCTACCACTGTAAAGGAGAATATGTTAGGTCTCCATTGTTCCAAAGTCTCTATTAAATTGTGATATGATTGATCAAAATGACCAACGAGCTCCCAAATCTTCCTCCAAATCAAGATAGAATAGTGGAAGGTGTTTATAAGATGGTCTACCATTTATTTATGTTTGCTATAAATAGGGAAGAGTTATGGTCCTCAAAAACCTTTTTCTCTTACATAATCCCACATAAAAGTATTTTGTCTTCCCACCAACCAAAGAAATAGAGCCACCTTGGGCCACAATCTGTCATCCATATTTTCCTCCAAAGAGGCTTTCAGGGAATATTTTGATGACAAACAAGTAGAGCATAGGCTTCCTTCAAAGTAAATGTGCCTCTCATTTGGTAACCCCAATGCAAGGTATCTATTTCTCTATCAGTGTGGATTCACCTTTTCTATAACTTCTCGGAAAGGGTATGCCATTGAACTAGAGAGCAAGAATTTCACCAATCTTCTTAAATTTTCCAAGCCCACCATTGGGCTTCATCTTTATGTGGCCTTAGGAAGTCGACCATTGTAAATCATTGTTATTCTCAAGTAAATGTTATCGAATCCCTCATATGTTCTTGATGTTTAAGGTTTGGAAATTGTAACCAATAATCTTTCCATAAACATGTAGTGTACCCATTTCTTATCTCCTAAAATGTTTGAACTTGGATTATATTACAATTTGCTTGTGCTAGATTCCATATCGAGGATTCTCAAGGGAAACTTGGAAATACAAATTTCTCTAATTAGGTGTATGAAGTACTATATTTTATATTTTATATTTATCTCAAAAGGTACATCCCTCCTTGGAGCAATTGTCACCATAGTTTCTCTCCTAGGGATTTATTCAACATCTCGAAATCATGAAGATCTTGTCCCCCTACCAATTTGGGAATGAAAACTTTCTTCCATGCCACTAATACCCATTTCTTATCATTATTTACTCACTTTCATAAGAAATTTCTAAGTAAAGTATTGAAAACACTGCATAAATATTGGAAGGTGGCCAATGATGATAATTGGTACATAGGTATTTCATGTAAGACTAACTTGAGTAGAACTAGGTGTCCTACCATATTAAGTGATCTGAAGGCCCAACTCTCAAACTTAGTGGAAAACTTTTGGAAAACTCCTTTCTAACATGCTCCTTTCATGGATTGACAACAACTGCCACTCCTAGTTATTTTTTCGAGAGACTACTTATCCAAAGCTCTAGAATGCATGCAAGATGGCCTTAAGCCATAGGGTTGGTTCTAAAGAAAAAAAAATAGACTTATCTCCATTAATCAATTTACATGAAGCATGCATGAAGTTTGAAGGAATGGATTTCACTACCTAAACCTCTCACAAGGAGGCTTGGGGAAAGAGTAATATTTCATCCACAAATTATGGTGGATAATAGACGCATCATCACAAAAAGTTTGAAGCCATTTACAATGTTTTAGTGGTTAGTTGCTTTGAAATATCTCTCGAGTCCTTTGACTGCTAGAATGATGACAGAGGGGGATACTGGGTTAGCTTAGCAAGGGACATGATATGGATTGAAAGGTTTAGAAAGTGAACCATTCAGGGAAATAGAATAGAAGGGGGAGGGGGGGAAATCATATATTTGATCCAAGAGATCCACTTTGAGGAACATAAAAAAGTAACAAAACCCAAAAGAATAAATATTTTTCTAAAAAAGAGTAGTAATCTCAAACAATAGTCGTTATAGTTCTGAATTTTTTGACCAGCAGAGTGACCACTTGCTAACGACTCCTAAAGACCCAATGGATTTAGCATTTGTTAGTATGGAGTTTTTATAGAAGTGTACCAAAAAAATTTACTTAAGCCGTTGGTGATAAATAACCTGAACAATAAAATATGGCAGTTGAACTTGCTTTAAGATCTACAAAATGAACATTAAAAACTCTGCAAAATATGTCTTTTAACAAGAATAGCAAATAACATCACAAGAAACAAAATAGACCCAATGGAAAATGAATGATTTTTATTATTATCAAACTAACATCACTACACGCGGTGAGGAGAATATGGAGAATTGGATCTACAAATCCCACTCAATGGGATGGGTCCTTGAATACCCTCCACTTCAACTTCAACTTTCTCTCTCCTAATGGCTGCAATGGATAAAAGAAAATGGTGATGGGTTGAACTCAAAAGTGGGAGCTGAAATGTCATGTGATGATAATGAGGACTATGAGAATGGTAATAGTGAAGAATGAGGAGAAAATCCCTCTATTTATAACAAAATATTACAATAGATCTAGATTTAAGATAATAATAAAAAATGTCATACTAAATCAATATCTAGATGTTAGGAATACTTTACTATATCTTATAGAGGGAAATATTATTTGAAATGATAAAATATGTTTATTTAGAAAATTGTCAAAGGAATTAACACATAAAAAACGAATTGTGAATTATGTTATCGGGATAAAGTCAAATATGAATTCGTAATAAACATTAAATAATGATTTATTTTATTATTCTCATGGAATGTTTTGGGGTTTAATGAGAAATAATATATGAAAACAGTTCAATAAATTATTTCCTAAGGTGAAAGTGAGTTTTAATGTGTAAAATCCCATGCTACTTGGTGTATTTCGATCAACATAGCAAGAATTGGCTAGGTGACCATTTTTTAGGGGATGATAGTGGATATTACTTTATATATAACATTGCAAAATGTAATGGGTGTAAAACCAATAGGATCCCTCTAATTTCCATGCTTGGGAATTGAAGACATGAACATTGCAATCAACCCTCCCCACATTGAATGACATATTCTAGATTCATCCACCAACTCATGAATCTCATATCCTAAAAAAATTCAATAGGCCTTGAAAAAAAATGATGTATACCCATAGGGCTCAAGCTACTTATTTCAAGGCATAAACATAATTACATCCTAGACTTATTGGAATGATATCGACCTCATCATCACAAAAATTTTGTCCTTGTTAATAAGTTTTGGAATACAAGACGTAATCTTGTTAATTGTTGTCTTTCAATTATGAAAAAGCTCTATAAGTTCCTCCCTATTATAAACAATAAAATAACCTTCAAGTGCCTAATGTTGAAGCTTATGCAGTCCATCTCTCCGAATTAGAGAAATAAATTGATTATTATACCTACACCATATCATAGATTTATGTAAAACTTTAGATTTATTCTTTGCCTTTTTAGCCACTAAGCCCTACAAATGACCCTCCATGCTCTTTAAATAGAGATCATGGATCAATCGATTGCTAAGCCATGGATCAAGGGTCGATAATACTGAGGAGAGAATGAACCGTGAGATTGTAAGTTACAAAAGTACATAATAAAGAAACACACTTTACTTAACTCTACACTAGACCAAGTTATACTTAACTTTCTACTATGTGTTAGAATATTCTAACAAATAGATTACAAATTGGTTACAAAATATTATCTCTTTATAAAGTATTGGTTAAAAATTAACTTATTTCAATTATGTTAAATATTTTATGATAATAGAATCATAGATTAAGACCTAGTTCCAAAAATATATCTATATTCATATCTACGATAACAAATCAATCACATCAATTAACCTCCATAGTACACATTTTTATGCATTTCCTATTTTGAGTATGTTGTTAAATAATCAAAAGCTTATTACATATACATGTCAACTCCACCCATACACTTTTACCCTGCATATTAAATTCATAACATCCATGAATCATAACTCTTTTTATATGGTATTCGTACGTACTAAAAATCCAAAAGACAGAAAAAAATTCAGAAACAGAAGAGGAAATTGGAATCCCTAATATAATTTATCCCATCATATGATCTATGAATGATCATGAAACTAGTTATAGGGCCTAAGAGAAAATAAAGTTAGTCCTTAATATCATTTGAATCTACTTGCCCGTAGTCCTTATTGTCATTTGAATCTATTTCCGGCTAAAACCTTGCTTCCTCAAGATGTCGGCAATATAGTGAGCTACAGATTCATATCCCATCGCTAGGTCTTTATATGATGCAATTCCTGTAGGTTGAATATTCCGTTTCCTCAAGCAAAAAGAGTTGTTACAAATCTAGTATGGATTTATTCCACTCTCCTCTGAACAATGAGGACACATCCAATTCTTATTTTCGTGCACCTCCTCAATATCTTCCCCATAGCGCACTTTCAAATAATGTCAACAAATCACACCAATACTAGAATGGAACCTTGAGCATTCTGTGTTACCAATACAAACCTTTGTAACGTCCATATTACGACAACGTTCACAGAGTAGTCGACCTGGGCGGAGGAATTGCCCGGTTTCCATCGCCACCTGGAAAATTGTCAGGCTCCACCGCCAGCAATCCCTCCGCCCGCCACCACGCTCCCCTGGATCCGCCACCCCCTTCCTCTCCTCCACATTCATTCCCTGATTTTTCCACGCACCCCCTTCCTCCGCTATGCATTCATTACCTGATTTTTCCACGTAGATGAGATCGGAGCTGGCAACCCTGAAATTTCGCTGACGGATCGCCGCCGCAGAGGAATAATGCCTTTACCAATTCGAAATGGAGGAATTGCCTGATCGCGATCTACTCACTCACCTTCCTCCTCGATTAGGTGCCTCCCGCTCTTTAATTCCTCCACTCTACTACTCGCCGCCCAGGTACACTGGACTAACACACCAAGTTTGTTCCGCTGTTCAAATTTCAATTTTCCCGGTCATGGATAACATAGTGGTGTTGTTGCGAATTTCCTGTGCCTCCTATGGCTGGATGCAACACTCTGAGGATCTACCGACAACTTGTTTGTATTTTGTGATCCCTCACGAGTTTTCTTCTTCTTTTTTGACGCAAATGAAATCTCCTTCTTGGAAACTGAAGCCGAAGCCGAAGCCCCACTCCTGCAACTGTTGTCTGGTGTCGAATTGGGTGCATTATATTCTTCACTGAAACAGAGCACAACGTTTGATTCGATCGACATTGGAGAGTTGTGGAGGACATTGGGCAACAAAGTTGGGGTTCCGAGCAGAGAATTGAAATTCGCGCTGCTCTCAGATGGGAATTTCACATTATTGAAGAATAACAAATTTTTATTGTTGAGGTGGGAATAATCTAAACCGGGCCCTGAGAAGTCATAGGTTCCATACTCCATGCTATCCAAACGAATCTGACAACTGTAAAAATCTTAGATTCTAACATGAAACTTCGTTAGTTACCTGTTACCCCAGAGACAATGGAGTTCAAGGATTAATAGCTGCTCTTCTAGCGTTATGTCTCCACGTTTAACATCGGGCCAAAGATAATAAAGCCATCTCATTCTACAGCTCTTCCCTGTTCTCTTTAGCCCTTCTCAATGCATTAAACCAGTTTGAACCAATTGAATGAAATGTTTCATTAAAATTTACACATTAACAATCATAACAATTGGTTTAATGAAGTGAATTCAAATGGGAAGGCTAAGCAATAGACACCCAACTGCACAATATATATAAATATAGTTCTAGATTGCTAATAAATATTTGGGACTGGTACTTAGTTATAAATGCACGAAATGAGAATGGAGTTGCAGATTCCAGAGCATTAGTGGTAGTATCTCTGTGCATATACATCGTTAGAGTTATCTATATATTAGAAATTATCGAGATTGTCGCATGTATATAGATATAAATATGTATATACACACAATATACTGGCATTAATACTCTTGTTCTGAATGTTCATCATTTAAGACTGTAAAAACCTACCTGCACATTTGGCTACTGCGTTCCATCGACCTTCACGCCGGGTGGTTACGCATCAAATAAGGCTCATGTCCTCATCAACAGTCCAAGGTCCCCTCCTCAAACTTTGCTCCTCTTGTTCAGCTCTGATGGTCCCTGCTGTGTAGCTAGTAGCCTGCGTCATCACAGTATAACTGGGGTTATCAGTCTTTGGAATCAGTGCAGTAAAGGGAGCATTATAAGATGCTAGTATTTTTCCATAGAATCTAGACTTCTCATTGACTTTCCACCAGTCTTCTTCTATGAAAGGAAAGCACCCTCAAAATAATTCCACAGGCAACCCATCATGCCTGGGGCTCTTATATTTTAAAAACTTTGAAGACCTATAAGTAATTCTTCCCTTATCACCTCCTCCATTAACTTTTGGCTGTCTTCAATACTCACAAAACTAGGGAAGAATGTAGGCATTCTTAAAACCTGAACTATTGTTTCTCTTCTCTCAGCCTTATAAATAGATCCTAAATAACTCACACTCTCTTGCACTATATATTTGAAGCTAATTGCCAGTAATCCATTTGATTTTTATACCCTCCACAGTGTATTATTTTCTGTAGGTTGCAAATGATGAAAAACTAATGAGTTCTCAACCCCAGCTTGTAGCCACAATGCCCTACATTTTAGACTCTAGGATTTCTCTTTATCCAAAAGCAGTGCCCTCTTCTTTGCTTCCAGCACATTCATCTTTAATTTTGTGGCTCAATTAAAAAACCAAAACCATCACTCATGTACATGGAATCTACTTTTTCCTCCACTTCCTTAAGCAATCTCTCCTTCTTATGTATTTTAACAGCCATTTCGCCATGCAAATGGAACCATTTAATAGCCATTTCACCATGCGAATGCAAACTTCTCTCCAGATTTCCATCACTTTATCCAACCTTTGGCCAAACCTGCTGCATTTTTATCTTGTAAATCCCTAAAGCATGTAAGTGAGCCAGTATAGGATGAGACAACCTGAAATTTTCACTGCAACCAACCCAAGGATCTTCTCCCACTATTACCTTGTTTCCCTTTTCAATTTTCCATCGAATCCATCATCATACTAAAGCAAAAGCTTTGACTAGAGATTTCCAAATATTTGATGTTCCTTTAACATATTTCCTGTCCAGCTTTGACCAATCTTCACCAGAGCCTTAACCTTTAACACTGGCTTTGAATTATTTTCCAAGGCCCTTTTTATATACATGAATTTCTTTCCTCGGATATTTGGATTTTATTGGTCCTTCAATAGTTGAAAATAAAAATAGAATTGGCTAGCCATTGAGACTTTGCTGAGCCAGTTATCATTTACCCTTCTATTGTTACTATAATTCTAACTATTAATCTGGAGTAAATTTAAAAATGCACCATGGGAACCAAAGCCACTTTAACTAGAACCTTAGTTTTCAATGGATTGTTTGGCTGCTTTATGCATTTAGTCTTTGATGCCTGGAAGACCTTTTCTAATATCTCTCAACTTACCAATCAACCTTTCTTTTTGAACTGAAACCTTTTTGTGTAGGTTCTTGATAATCCTGTGAATGGACTATGTATTTTGATCTGTTTGTCATGGATCTTCCAAGTGTGTTACTGAAATAATGTATCTCATTTACAATTTAAAAATTTATTGCTGGTTATTGATTGGCAAGAATGAGGAAGTGCTCCCCTCTATCCTCAAATAATCTCCACCTTTAGCTTATTTGCATTCATTCATCCATCACTTTGAGTTTTCTTCTCAATTCTCCCTCTACTTTCATGGGACTTCAATCATGAAAAGGATTTCCTTTTTAACTGAGGCCTTAAGATATGTCCCTAGTGAAGAGTGGAAATGAGTTAGTCCTTTGTAGACTAACATTCTAAGAAGCAATGCTTTCATTGTTAAAACAAATACTTGATCTTTGTGCTGTGATTCCATCATTTACCGAAGCTTGGCTTATTTGCTAAGTGACCCCTTGTTTGTCATCCTATCTACTGATCGGTTTTGGACTTTTGATGCATGACTAAAGACTACATTGTTTGAATTTGATGGTCATGTCTACTTTTAACACGATGCCTTTAACCCCGCTTCATAATTTGTGGCTTGATTTGTCCTATAAGGTAGACTAAGACCATTGCCTCTTGGACCAGTTCCATGTTTTTGGGGCATATCAAAAAACACTTTTTGAATTTAATGGCCATGTTAACTTTTAGCATCAATCACTCCGAATTTCTTTTTCTGTTATCCTCAGGTTTGAGCTTAAGTACATCTTAAAGGCCCTGAACCCATATTCATGTTTGTGGCTTGATTTGTGACTGTTTGTTCAAATTTTGTATCTTGGCCTTTCTAGGATTCCGCTTTGAATCTCCATCAAAATGTAGCCTGTATAGGATTCCTCTTTGAATATCCATCATAATGCCCTTCTTTTAGACTCTAAGAATTTTCTTTATCTAAAAGTAGTGCCCTCTTCTTTGCTTACAACTCATTCACCTATACTTTTGTGGCTCAATTAAGAAACCAAAACGATCACTTTTGTACAGGGATTCTATTTTTCCTCCACTTCCTTAAGTAATCTCTCCTTATGTATTTTGTAAATTACCAAATTAGTGGACCTGTTTAGTCCTTTTGAGGTTCTCCTCAAATTGTATGGAAGCTGATCCTTGAGAGAATCCATTCATCCTTTAGTTTCTTGACATATTTTTCCTCCTTAACCATTCAGGGTTTAGGTTGAAGTGATGAGGGGTATTTTCTTTATAGGAACCAATTCTAGTATTACAAGGGAGTGGTCAGAATCCCCTCCACATAAGGCTAAATTTGGATCTGATAGCTTCATCTAAAAAGAGGTCTAACATAAGAAAATGGTCCAACCTTTTCATAATTCTATACACCCCAGCCCTCTTATTTCTCTAAGTAGGGAAGAGCTTTATTACCTCAATAGCATTGGCAAATCCTTAGGAATTTCTATTTTTCCTCAGGAATCATTATGAATCTCCATCATAATGCCCTTCTTTTTAGACTCTAAGAATTTTCTTTATCCAAAAGTAGTGCCCTCTTCTTTGCTTACAACTCATTCACCTATAATTTTGTGGCTCAATTAAGAAACCAAAACAATCACTTTTGTACAGGGATTTTATTTTTCCTCCACTTCCTTAAGTAATCTCTCCTTATGTATTTTGTAAATTGTCAAATTAGTGGACCTGTTTAGTCCTTTTGAGGTTCTCCTCAAATTGTACGGAAGCTGATCCTTGAGAGAATCCATTCATCCTTTAGTTTCTTGACATATTTTTCCTCCTTAACCATTCAGGGTTTAGGTTGAAGTGATGAGGGGTCTTTTCTTTATAGGAGCCAATTCTAGTATTACAACGGAGTGGTCAGAATCCCCTCCACATAAGGCTGAATTTGGATCTGATAACTTCATCTAAAAAGAGGTCTAATATAAGAAAATGGTCCAACCTTTTCATAATTCTATACACCCCAACCCTCTTATTTCTCTAAGTAGGGGAGAGCTTTATTACCTCAATAGCATTGGCGAATCCTCGGGAATTTCTATTTAACATGTGAAAATATATAAGTGGGATTTTGTTCCCCTTCTAAAACAAGTTGATATATGGGGTAAAAAGAATGCAGCAATGCTCTTTTAATTCACTTGATGCTTCATAATTAGAATAATTATTAGTCATTAGAAGAGTGTGAATTGCATCCTCACTACTAGAGACCTTTTAGAGATTTCCAAATATTTGATGTTCCTTTAACAAATTTCTTGTCCAGCTTTGACCAATCTTCACCAGAGCCTTAACCATTAACACTGGTTTTGAAGTATTTTCTAGGGCCCTTTTTATATACATAGATTTATTTAAAAGGTATTCTGTGAAGATCACGTTCTTACATGTGTACATGGAGCTGAACATGGAGGCAAACGGATTATCAAAGTGTGGCTTGTTTACTAAGGTAGGCTCTATACATTAAAAAAAATTGTTGATGGAAAGGAGATGGTCGAAGGAATTTTTTTAATCATATTTTTTCTATTGATAGGATTGTTTGGGTTCATCGAGTGGTCTATATCGTTTTTGGATGGTTCTTTTTTTCTTGCAACCTTTTGTTGTTTGGATTGACTCATTTGTGTGGTATATCTAGGCTATCACAATTGAGTTTGGATCTTTGTCTTCTTTACTATATTATCTTTAGATATAGTGGATTCATCAGAGTCAATAATCTATTTTTTCATGAAAAATATTATTGGGAATTATTAGATTATGTACTCAGAATATTTTCCAATAATATAAATCTCCAAATTGGATTGAAAATAAAAATAGAATTAGCTACCCACTAAGACTTTACTAAGCTAGTACATATTCTTATGCATTTCCTAACAAATCAATTAACCTCCATAGTACACATTTCCTATGCATTTTCTAACCAATCAATTAACCTCCATAGTATACATTCTTATGCATTTCCTAACCAATCAATTAACCTCCATAGTACACATTTTTATGCATTTCCTATTTTGAGTGCGATGTTAAATAATCGAAAGCTTATTACATATACATGTCAACTCCACCCATACACTTTTACCCGGCATATTAAATTCATAACATCCATGAATCATAACTCTTTTTATATGGTATTCGTACGTACTAAAAATCCGAAAGACAGAAAAAAATTCAGAAACGGAAGAGGAAATTGGAATCCCTAATATAATCTATCCCCATCGTATGATCTATGAAAGATCATGAAACTGGTTATAGGGCCTAAGAGAAAATAAAGTTAGTCCTTCATATCATGTGAATCTACTTGCCCGCAGTCCTTATTGTCATTTGAATCTATTTCCCGGCTGAAACCTTGCTTCCTCAAGACGTCGGCAATATAGTGAGCTACAGATTCATATCCCATCGCTAGGTCTTTATACGCTGCAATTCCTGTAGGTTGAATATTCCGTTTCCGCAAGCAAACAGAGTTGTTACAAATCCAATATGGATTTATTCCACTCTCCTCTGAACAATGAGGACACATCCAATTCTTATTTTCGCGCACCTCCTCAACATCTTCCCCATAGCGCACTTTCAAACAATGTCGACAAATCACACCAGTACTAGAATGGCATCTTGAGCATTCTGTGTTACCAATGCAAATCTTTGTAACGTCCATATTACGACAACGTTCACAATTTTCTTCCCGGCAGGCCTTCTTCCGCCTGCAAAAATGACAACAAATGCCCACAATGGAGTCACGAACTGGGTCTCTGCCTTTCCTGTTACAGCGGTGGGACAATAAATCAGGAGACAGAAGCGCATCAGCATGGGAATTTTTGGGTAACTGCGGATTTGCCGGTCTTATCTCGCCATTGGAAAGATTCTTGTCATGATCTGAGTAAAATAATCCGTCTTTTTCGGTTTGCGAAAAAGGCGATGGAAGAGTTTTGTATTCAGTGTTTGGGGTAGAAGAATTTGTTTTTTTCAAACGCTGTGAACGGCGAAGGGGAGTTTCGTTTTCAAACACCGATTTTTGAACAGAGTGGTGTTTGAATTTGCTCGCGGATTTTGCGACCCTCAAGAGTGCTATCAGATCTCCTGCCTGCTTTTGGAGTCCTAGCTGTGCCAGCCGGACCTGGTTCTCTGCAATCCTAGCTTTCCGGATAGATTCATAGTCATTGTCTGGGGGTTTTTTGTGAGTCGGGGAGTGGTTTGAGAATCTTTCCAGATCTCCATCCTGTTTCTGTACTCCCATCTGTGCCATGCGAAGAGTTTCGTAACCATTATCAGGGCATTTTTTATGAGTACGCGGCATCTTTGATTTCACCATCCTGTTACAAATACAAGCAGTCGGACGTAGCGATGAGAGAAATGAGTAAATGAGTCATGAAATGTCTACGCAATATTAGTTAGGGCTGGCTATTAATAATATCGAACAATCCATAATGATTTTATTACGTCCAGAATTATTGGTCGGCTATGACTGTGATTGGGTGATGATAGTTATAGTGATTTTTCCTTTTATAGAAAAAACTGATTTGTTTTTAGTGGTATTTTTTTGGATTTTTTGGTGTTAAAATTTTAAAATTTGGTGGAAAATTTTGAGGTGAAATTTTTATTTGTGTTATTTAAATTGTTCTTTTGATTTTATATATGGATTTAGAATTGAAAAATTTTTAGTGTACTTTGATTGTTTTTTATTGTGCAGGGATTTTGTGATTTCAATAAATTTCTATTAAATTGTAGAAAAATTAGATCCTAAAAACCAAAAAAAAAACTTCCAAAAATATCACTAAAAATAAAAATAACTTCCAAAAATATCATTAAAAACAACTAAAAATCAAAAAATAAAAATCAAATCTATCACATATTTTCTTTAAAAAGTTGGTAGTATGATGCTATGGTTATGGTTTTAAAAAGGAGTGTTTTTGATGTTTTTTCCTCCCATTAAAATTGTGCGTGTAATCTTTAAAATTTACTTCTATGATGTCTAGAGAATTGATTTTATTTTAATAATATTTGTTTGTTTTATTTTTATTTTTAAATTAAGGTTAATGTCTTTTATAGTATTTTTTTTATTTTATAAAATTATTATATATATATATATATATATTATATATATATATATATATTAATTTTATTCACTAATATTATTTTTATGATCTGGGATAAAGTTTAAATAAATTAAATTCCTAAAAATATAATTAATTTTAACGATTTTAAAAATAAAATAATTTTTAAAACTTTTCATTATTAATATTATTTCATTTATATTTTAAAATAATTAATAATTTATTTATTGCTAGCCTATTCATTATAAGTTTAATATTGTAATCGTTAATAAAATTAAGAATTCAAACATAAATTATGGAAGAAAAACATGACAAACATAGTTGATTTTTTTTTTTAAACATTAATTTATCGAATATTATTCATTTACAGTTAATTAAACAATTAATATTACTATTTATTTATAGTTAAATTATTGATAATTGTTGATAAGATTAGAACATCAATATAAATATGAAAGAAAACTATAATAACACAGTTGATTTACTTTTTGTCAAATTGAAAAATATACCAATTACATTTAAAAAAAACAAAATTTATGATATTCCCCTTTTAATATAAAATATTATCCAATATATTAAAATACAAGTAAAATATGTAAATAATAACAACAAAACATGAAATATGCATTAATACATTTAAATGGAAAAAAAAGTATGATATTCTTTTTTATAATATAAACATATTTATCATTTTAATCGATGTAATAAAATATATGTAATACATGTAATAATAACAACAACATGAAATGCAGAAATATATATCAAATTCTAAAATAAAAATTATTAATATTTTTTATAATAAAAAATGTTAATAAACTAAATAAATTAAAAATAAATAACTATAACTTTAAAAAAATTAAATTGTTAAAACACTTATATCGAAATTGAACATAATTTTTTTTAATATAAATTTTACTACCAAACTAATTATAAATATAATTTAATTTAAATATGTTAAAATTTAAATTAAAATTTACAATAAATTATTAATTATAAAATATGCTAAACTCATAATAAAATTATATTAGAAAATGTTAAATATATGTAATTAGATTTCCAAATTTGAGAAAAAAAACTAATTACAATATCATTTATAAAAATAAATGTAATTTAATAAATTTAATCATAATCATTAATTAAATGGTAATAATAAAAATGGGAGCTTTCCATTGATATTTAATTGTTACAATCTTAAAAACATTAATTGAAAAAAAAACATTGTTCAAATTCATTATTAAATCTTAGTGTAATTAATGAATTTCTGAAATTTGACATATTCTTTCTAATATAAGCACCTCTATGGAAGTAAATAAAATAAGAAGTCAAACAGCTAAAATTGTATAAGATAATTTATTATTTAAGGTCGATGAATTAGGTATGGAGGTTTATGTAAATTGATTTTATTGTTAATGCCATGTGTTTTTTCATCTACTTATATAAATAGCCTATGCAAATGTCCAATAGATATAGAGCAAATTCAATTGTTAAATTGGGTACACGAAACCTATACATGCCAATATGAGTCTCATGCTCTAACATAAGGTAAATAAGAAGTCAAATAGCTAGTACTTAACTCTTTTAGGTTGATGAATTAGGCATGCATCTTCACTTATATGAGTCTTAATGTGATTTTGTTGTGCATAAGTTATACGCGTTTTATTGTGATCTAGTTGTGCATCAAGGTTTTTTGTTATATTCAATAGGTGGCGTTAGCACCTAAATCTGCCTTAGGCTGAAAGAAGGCAAAATTCAGGGTAACCACAAACCACGCTCAGTCTGGTAGCTAGCCCTACCAGAACACGAGAGGGCTCTCTCCGGGTCACTCTCAGTGAATAGATAAACGAAAAGGCTTGAGATGACTTACAATGAACTATTTATCTTAGGCTAGTAAGTGAATACAGATACAAGAAATGATTTTTATGAATGACTATGTTTCTGGGATGGTATGGGACCAATGGACCTCAATGAACAAAGAGCTTAATACAAAGGCACGGATTACTTCGTGAGGCAAGATAGGTGGAAAGCCTAGCAATTTAGTTTAAGATAGTGCGGAATGGAGAGATTGATTAAGAGGGTGAAAAGGGCGTGGACAACATGAATCCTTTTCAACATAAGAATGAACACTGAACATGAAATTTTCCCACAGGCAGAGCAATAAAATTGAATTCTACCTTACCTAACTTAGAAAACTTCACTGGAAATGAATATGAAATTAACTATGAAACATAACAAGATACATATGAAACATAAGAGACACTTTTGCTACACTCACAACCACATGAATCTCATGAAACAGAGCCACTGCCTTTCATTAATCCTCTATAACAAATATACAATGCAGAAACATAGTTTCTTTCCAATAGTCTCCCAGAAGTTACAAGCCAACCCACCCTTTGCAAATGGTTTGCATACAATATATAGAATGTGCCATGAAGAGATAGAATGCCCAAGTGTTGGGGAGTTACTCAAATCATCACAAAATGAAGGTGGAGAGCCAAACATCAGCTACAGTTGCAGCGCCACAAACATGACAAATGGCTTGGGTGGCCCTTTGCCTTCCTTTACCACTTGGATAACTGCCCATCTGGAGTGAAAATACTTTTAAAATCGCCTTAGGTGCCGAAAAAATGAATTGTAGATGAGGGGGGCCACTTATGAAAAGTAGGGAAGCGAAATTTCGCAAAACAAAGGCATTTTCGGCCTTTTTTCCTATATGCAATGCACCCTTTTTTGTATGCGTTGTGCCAATTTTAGTCCAGTTTTGAGGCACTTGCAGGAGTCCAAAATGTGCTCAAGTGTGCTCGTTGGAAATCTTGTTCTGTCTACTTCCCAACCCAAGTGAAATTTTGGAATTTGGAGCTCATTTTCCCCTCCAAATCTTCATTCTCCCAAAACTGCTTCCTGTGTGTCAAAATAGGGGCAGTGAGGACATTTTTTGGGTGTTTTTGACCTCCTGGAGACTCAAATCATGCCCAAGTTTCTTGCCCAAGTTCCAGTAGTCGTGATTTTGCATGCTGAATCAAAAAAAGCAAACCATTTCTCATTTGGAGTTCCCAATCCTACGTGTCGCGCCGGTGGCGCGACACATATAGAGAAAAAACCTGTGTTTGTGCCAAAAGATTTCCATGCAACCAAAATTGTCCCAAATTTCTTGAAATTTGGGCTGGAGGTTCTCTAAGAGGAACTATGTTGGGCCACAGAAGCTTTAGCCAAGATTCAAAGCCGATCTTTCTCTTTTGCCTCTTTTGTTGCTCTGCTCAGTTTGGCCTTCAAGCTCCTTATTGAGGCCTTTGCGCTCATGTTCTGTGCCCTATAATGACAAGCCATCCTCCTCAATATGGTTTTATCCTTCTTGGCCTTCTCCAGCAGTCTCTCCAAGTGTAGATTGACCCGCTCTAACCAAGACTCATGGTCGTTGTTGATCTCTTGCTCCAAGGCAGTGAGCTCGATCCTCCTTTGCTGGGCAGCTTATCAATTTTCATGGATGCTTTGCAGCTCCATGATTACCTACTAGTCCTCAAGATGTTTGTTCCTCTACTCCAGATACTTGATGGCACATCTGGCCCTCTCCATATTTAGTATCAAGTCTTGGATCTCCGATTCTTGCTCCTCAATGATCATCCTAAGTTTGTCATTTTCTGCCTCTGCCTCGTCATTGTAGATGAGGATAAAATCGGTCTCCTGCACACCTGATGGTCCCTCATCATGCACGGGCTTCTTGCCCTTGTCCAGTACCTGTGTAGTCGATGCCAGAAGCGAGGCCCCTTCCACCCTGGGTGGAGATAACACTTGCTTTACTGCTACAAACAAGTGCCTACTACCTCTCTGATATGTAATGAAAACTGGCATGGTAATGGTCTCATGGTGCTCATGCTGATGAGAACAACCACCCAACTCCTGCTCTGGCTTTGATAGTACCTGTGATGTTCTAAAGAAATCACGGGAGATGAAGTCCTCCCAAGAAATGCCTTGCAATCCCAACTGATGATCTACCAAAATCCGGATAAGAGCAAAGTGAAACACACTGTTAAGCTGTTGTTGAGGGGTCTTATGCAGCATGAATGATGGCCTCCCGCCAATTATAAAATATCTCCTATTGATAGGACTTTGTCCTGGAAGAATTTATGGTTGAATTAATTCGTTTGTACGTTCCCTCGGAAAAGGGTTTAGGGTTTTAACGGGCCACGTCGGTCATCCACCTCCACATGCCGGTTTTCCTCTGCACGGCGCTTCACCTTTTGTCAACCCAACCCTAATCATTTGTCATTTTCGCACTCTCGCTACACCGATAAGCTGACTCTGTGACTGTGGGGAGCTCTGGTCCTTCGTTGTTCTGGTCTCGCGCACTGTTTGTATGGGTACCTCTGGTTCTTTACAGCTATGGGGGTAAGGTTCGGTGGCCTGTGAGAGCACCCTCTATGCAACACGATAATAATCTTGTTTCACGGTGTATTTGACTGATTTCTTTCTATGCAATTGTTGTTTCCATTCGTTGGTTGATGGCTTTGTTTCGTGACAGGTCCTCCTCCGAACTTCCGCGCTTCAACATGGTTTGTCAGGTAAATAATGGCTCCCTGTTGGACTATTTTTTCTCTTCTTCCTCCGGTCCTAACGCATCTGTTACTGGTCTTTCAGAGGTTAAAGGTTATGGCGGTCTTCGACTCGGTTCCCTTAGATTCAGGTGAGAATCTTCTCCAATCTCCTTCTGGTTCTTTAATTTTAAATGTTATTTGTGTTGGTCCATAACGCTAACCTGTTCTCATTTTGGTTGCAGGTGATTCCAGGTAATTGGTGATGCGGTTCGATGTGCTCCGTGCCTCTTGACAAGTTCTTCTACTCGTCCTTTACGGGTAGTGTCTCCCCATATAGTTGGCTATAGCTTGTTTATAGTTCTGAGTCTTGCTTTGTTGGTAATCTGTCTTCTATGCGGCAAAATGTATGGTCCTGTTACCTGTGTAACCCTCCTATGGTTCTATTCATTGGCCTCGGCCCTTGCTTCTGTATTACTGTTACTTAGTTTTTGTTGAAACCCTTTCTGGGTATTTAGCTGCCTCGAGCACTCGTTCTGTAAATCGATGTTGGTTATTTTGTGAGGTGATTGCTCAGGGTTTCGAACCCTCCTCCTGTAGCTTTTTACTGCTCAGTTATTTGTAACCCTAGGGTTTGTTCAAAACCCCTATCCGTCGGTTCCGTTGGTGACTCTTGCTATACTTATTTTGGTTTATGGTTGTACAAATATTTGCCCGAAACTCTGTTTCGAGACTCTGTCTTTTTAATGGAAATTTTGTTCAAAAGAAGATGTGAACGCCTGGACTGTGTTAACTTGATTACAGTAGGTTAATGGAAATGATTCAGTTGCATAATTGTTACCTTCCGGCACTTTCTCTGTTTATAAATATAACATGAGGGTTTGGTTTCGGGTTACCTGAAAATTTATCTGTATGCACGAATTCTCGTTCTGTCTGGAAATGGTATTTGTATAACTGTGCTCTGCGCTTTTGGTTGTTCGCTCCGTCTGAGATTCATCGGCGTTCGCAGTTCCTCGTTCTTCCCGGTCTGTAGGTGGAATTATATGGCTATGCTGTTCTGTTATGCTCGTTGATTCTCTGTCTTATTACTCCAACGCCAATTTGTTACACAGAAACATATTATAGTGCATGAAAATTAATTATACAGTGGTGAAATAATTGTGAAAATAGAATAATGAAAAATGTGTGATTTGGAAATGACTGTGTTTCCTTTCTTTGTCTTGCTGAGGAATCGTTTACAATGATTATCTTTCTGCCTTTAACCTCCTAAAGCATAGCTGTTCTTTTTCCAATAGAACTACCCCAACAGATTGGGTAACTGTTTATCAGTTTCTAACTGTCCTTAAATAATGTAATGTTTTTAAACAAGCTAATTAACTAACACTCATTTTTTTGCTACTAATTCCTATTAAAAAGAAACAGTGCATAACTTTAATTGACCTAATCCTATTAACCTTCTGAGAAATAAAACAAGTAAATAAAATAAAATAACTGACAAGTTTTTGACACCTGTCCAGCTATGCATAAATGATTGTGTGTTCTGGTCTCTCCCTGAGACTGTCAACCTCCTTCTGTCTCCTCAGAGCTGGATGCTCCTGCATCAGGCTCCCGGGGTGGCAAAAAGTCATGGCTCCGTTCCATGAGGTCGTCGACAGAATAGCCCGCTTTCTGTATTTGCGTCACGTTAAGCCACGAACTGTCCTCTATTGGACGGTTCTTCCATTTCACCAGATACCGCAAATATTCCTTCCTGCGTGTGCGCTTAGCTACCTGTGTGTCCAGAATCCCTTCGATCTCAACGGGTGGTGCCATCGGCATCTGTCTCGTCCACGAATCTCCGTCACACTTGGTGTCCCGCGGTGGCTCTGCTGCTGCATTATCTGCTGCACCTGTGACATAAGGGAACAGATCTGCCACGTTAAAAATAGGGGAAATACCAATCCCTGGTGGCAACTGTAATTCATAGGCGTTCGCAGAAAA
>APFE030796701.1:0-56061 GCA_000404065.3 Pinus taeda | reverse complement strand
TATTTCACAGGACTTGGATTCTCCAAGAGCGAGGCAGATCCTAACCTATACCAAATTGTGGTGGAGGGTAAGTTGCTTATCATTGTACTGTATGTTGATGATTTGATTATAACGATTGATGAGTTGTTGATACTGTCATGCAAGAAAGATCTTGCTGCAGAGTTTGAGATGAAGGACTTGGGCCTCCTTCACTATTTCCTAGGATTGGAAATATGGCAGCGTAGTGGTGGACTGTTTGTTTCTCAGGGCAAGTATGCTCGGGAGATACTGGAGAAGTTCAACATGCATGGCTGCAAGCCTGTTGATACTCCTCTTCCTGGAGGTTGGAGGAAGGAGGATGCCACTCCGGGAGAAGAAGTGGATGCCACTGTTTATCGACAGTTGGTGGGGTTGCTGATGTATTTGGTCAATACACGACCTGATATATGCTATGTAGTTAACCAGCTTTCACAAGCTATGGTTAAGCCTACCAAGCTCTTCTGGAAAGCGGGCAAGCATGTATTGCGCTACTTGAGAGGCACATCGGGATATGGTTTGTGGTACAGACAGGAGGATGAGGTGAAGCTATGTGGCTTCATGGATGCAGATTGGGCAGGGAGCCCAATGGACGACATCAGGTACCATCATATCAGAGATTGTTTGCAGCGGAGGATCATGTTACTTTTGTACATTCCAACGGAGGATCAGGATGCTGATATTCTGACGAAGGCTCTCATCAGGAGCAAATTCGAGTACCACCGAGGCAGGATAGGGGTTGCTGATAATCCATATCTTGTCGAGAGGGAGTGTTGAGATTGCAACAAGATGATGGAGCTTAGTGAAAAGAGTCGCCTTCACTAAGTGGGCCTGCAGGCTATTTTTGGCGCAAGTCTATTTTTTAGACTATGTCTATTTTTAGACATATGGATCATGTCTATGGATTGCAGGTTGCTGTTTATGGATGATTGATCAAGTTGGAAAAAATAGATGGACTTCTATTTTTTAGATCACAGCGGAGTGACTGCTCAGTCTAAATATAGAACAGTCAAATATTATTAGCTCATAATAATATTTAGACTATAAACTTTGTCTTATTCTCTTGGAGCACTTCAGGATGAGCTACGGATGTGGTACATGCAGATCCCAGAAAGAAATATGTGGTTACCTATGGGATGACTAATATTTGCATGCAGGACTTCAGTTAGAACTCAAGTGAGTTGAGTTTAGTGGACTGGAGGTGCAGTTGATGGAGTTGTGTTCAGTTTAGCTTTGTTAAACTGGTTGTATTTAGTCTAACTGAAAAATAGACTAGAGATGAGTTGGGTGAATTAGTTATTAATTAATTCACAAGTTATTAACTCATAATACAACTAATGAATACATCAGTTAACTCAGTTGCATGTCAGTGCATGTTCAGTTCAACAGGGACAGGTGTTAGAGGATCAGATTGCTATCAGTTGTGACTATAGCTGTGCATGATGATTTGCACAATTAGAGGGATTGAGTATGCCAATGAGGATTGCGTGGTATATCCAAGGGAAAATACGAATTTGGATCATTCATTCATCAATATTCTCTTGCAGGATTGAGCAGCGGAGGCAGGCAAGCAGCGAAGGAGATTTGAGCCAGTGATTGATTCAGATCTGAGCTGTATTGTGTGTAACAGAGGTTGAGATACTTGTGAGAAGTATTATGCTGTGTAATGTTACATGACTCAATCATTAATATACAGATAGTTGGGGTTTTTAGCGAGATGCTTTCCACGGGATACATACTGTGTTAATGTGTGAATGCTCTTGATGTTTTATTGTTATTGATGCTGCTATATTGATGATCAACGTAGAGGAGCTTATGTATTGTGTATGTTTTCTGCAATAGTACATGATTAGGATAATATCCATTGAATATGTGTTAAATTATTCAAAATTTCTACACATGCTGCTAGGGTTTCAGTCATCATGGAAGGAGATTCTTCACCAGAAAGGAAGAAACACCATAAGGGAGGAAAAATTCTTAGATATGAACCAGCCAATTGTAATGAGATCAATGCATCACCCTTTATCAAACAGTGCTTTGAAGATGTGAATTGTCTAGATTTTTGCAAAAGGGTGTCTAAAGTGGGTTTCCATTAACAGTTGAAAGATTGGGTTGCTACTCATTTGTAAGGAGAAAGTGCCATTATTGTTGGTGTTGGGTTCACATTTTCAGTGGCTTCTATTTCACTTGCTACAGGGATACCAGATCATGGTGAATAATGGTTTAAGGGGATGAACTTGTATCTTGTACATTATAGGTCCTTCTTGAAAACACCATATAGGGAAACCCATGCATGTATCATACATTTCAGGTACCCGTTGGAGAAGTATGCTCCATTAATGAAAGTTGCCATGAAATTATTCACATGGGAAGGAAGGTTCTATAGACTATATGCCTATCACATTCGACATCTAATGCACTTTACAGCTCAGAAACCTCTAAATATGTGAAACTATCTATGTAGGAGCCTTTCCAAGATGTCAGAGAAGGTATAGGTGAAGAACAAAGAACATTATCCTAGTCTCTTTCATCATAGTTAGATCAAGACTGTAGTGCTTCTTCAACTTGCAGAGAAGAACATGACATGGGATTCTTTCTTGGAGACAGGTTTGACATCGCATGAATCCAATGTGTGAGTTCAACATTCTAACATGCCTACACAGCAAATGGAGATTGGGTCCTCAAGCAAATCAGTGGAAATTCATAAAGAAACTAAACTTGAGGCGACTAGGATGTACAAAAGAGGAAAAAGTCTAGTGTTTACTTCTCCTGGTGAGAAAGGGGCCAAGCCTTCTACATCAACAAAATAAGGGTCACCAATACAGGATGAAGACTTGATTGAGCATGAATTTGAGTTGGTTGACTTGGAAACAAAAAATGAGCCTTCAAACTTGCATCAGATCATCAAAGAGAAGGATTCTCAGATCAAATAACTCATGGATAACGTGGCAAGGGCAAGGTTTGTCATTTCATTCTTAGAACAAGAAAACAGTCAGTTAAAGGCAAAGCAACTTATCATGGAAAAGGAGCAAGCTAAACTATTGCAACAAGCAGGCAAAGGCAAAGTAGTATTAGAAATCAATTAGCCTGAAGGAACTCAAGGACAAGGTAAGAGAAAGAGGCCAAGAACCAAAGGGCTTAAGAAGGTATTAAAAGAGGAAGAAAAACACATATTACTGGATGAGGAACTAGAGTTATAAGACATAATTGCCTTAGAAGTCAATCAAGATAGAGAGTACTAGTTAGAGATGTTCAATGACCACTTGGAGAAGCTTCTAGGCAAGGCCAATAGAGACAATCAACTACTAAGGCACATGGCACATCACTACCAGGCCCATAATATGATTTGCAATGTCAAGGTCAAACAGCTGGAAAACAAGCTCAAAGAAGCCCTAAAAAAAAAAAATGAGAAGGGTAACTTAGAAATGCTTGCTGAATCATCCATGAGGGCTTAATATACCTCATTTTATACCTCTTGACCAATTTTGAAGAAATTAGGAGCATTTTTGGTTTTTTGGATATGTTAGTGCCTTATGCAAAAATTTGATAGTCACAGAAGCGCAACGCCTTTGCGCTGTGCTTTTTCCTCAGGCACTCAAATGAGGAATGGCTTGCATTTTTGGAAAGCCCTTGGAATCCTCTCATGATCCAAAAATGGATCCTAGATAAACCTCTAAGTCTAAAAGAGTTGATGCAAGAGGTAAAAGGTGCCAAATGGCACAAATAATTTGTAAATCAGAGGAAAATGAAAGTTGCATGTTGCTCTCGGAAATAGTCTCATCGCAGAGATCTCCTCATTCTAAATCCAACGCAACTTGAATGGGCGAAAACGGACCCCGGATGAAGGAGTTATTGTAAAATGAAAATTGCCCAATGTCCTTAGAAAAGGAGGCAATTTCATTAAATTTTGAACCATACTAAAAATTTTGATTTTAGTATAGGCTCCCGGGCCAATCCATAGCTGACATGTGGTAGTAGGCTGGGATTGGGCCATGTGGCCTTGTTTGATAGATCCGATCAGCATATCGCATCGACGGTGATCAGCGGGTCGGAGCGGAGGCATGGTGCCATGGACCGGGGCGATGTGATGGAGCGATCCCTGAAATCGGCAGATTGCCATGGACGAACAATGGAGCGACCATATTATATGTACATGTGCGATAGCCTGGCTGTGATCGCCGATATCGGCATATCGGCGTCAGTGATACCAAAGGGGAAGCATGAAGGGCCATTGTGATATGCGATAGCCGGACTCGACAAGGATTATAAACGCGATTTAAAAAGATTTGAGATCCATCAAATGATGGATTTTTGCTTATTTTTACATATTTTGTTTCTAAACGAAATACAAAGGGGAAGCATGATGCGATGAGAACTGGACCCGAAAGGGTTCCGAAATGAAATTTCATAATATTTCAAGTCCGCGTGAAGGCCATTTTAACGTATTTTCAACGTTTTAACGTGGTTCCCAAATACAAAGGGGAACCATGGAACGGGCCAATTATGATTGCAATATGCGATGGAAGGCGGACCTGATGGGAGTTTAGGGTGCAATTATGAATATTTCAAGTCTAGCATGAACAATGTTCTGTGGATTTTCCCGTGTTTGGTAGCGTTTCTCTGTGTAAACAGAAAACGACTGCTCAGAGGAATTTTAAGCGCCAATTTCCCTGTCCATTACCAGATAGGTGGCATCCATCCCAAGAAGCGTTTAGCAATGATTGCTAACGCTCAGAGGAGGAAAATGAGGGGACAACGGCTTGAAGATAGAGAGCTTGAGAGGTGAGATGGACAGGCAATGCTGATTTGGCTTAAAAAGCCATGAACAGAAGGTTGCTACAGTTGTTGATGTTGGCTGAGTCTGAGGGCACGATTAAGAAGCATAAGTAGGTAGTGCAGAGTCTAAGAGCCCGATTGGGAGGCATAAGTGAGCAATGCTGAGACAAGGAGCTCACAAAACAATATTGAATCCCAAAGAGCCCAAGGAGTAAAGGAATCAAGGGACAGTGAGCTAAGAGCCAAAGATCCTCAATCCCAAGAGGGACAGAGAGCCATGATCCCACAGATAAGTGGGAGGTGGAGCGAAAGAGGCCGACATAGAGCCGAGCAACCAGAGACAAAGAGTTGAGGGCCTAAAAGCCAGCGCGAGAGCCTAAGAGCCAAAGCCAGAGCAGGAAGGCCGAGAGCTTTAGAGTTGGGGACAGAATGGCATTCTAAACCCATTGCTTCTGTGTTAAACCATGGAGTTGAGCTACAGAGCTTGTAAAAAGATTGCTGCCATAATCCCAGAGAGCCAACTGAAATTGACAAGAGCTCACAGAGACGTAGCCCAAGAGTTGTGGGTGACCTCCAAATTAATATTGTTGTTTATGTGTCTACCTTATTACTGCATTATCTCTGCTGCTTTATTTACTATTGTATGCATTTATATATCGGCTTCAGCACATTAGTTTATCGCACATAATCAGTTGAAACAAATACAAGCATACACCCACATTTCAAGCATTTCTTATTTCCGCATTGGTTAATCAATAAGACTTGGGAAAATTCAAGCTTTGGAAGTGGGAGAGGTTATTGTAAGCTAGACAAGAAACCTAAGAGCCCCATTTTCAGATCAGGTGGTATCAGAGCTAAGTTGATTAAATCCACCTTCAAAGAAGATTATCTCAGAATGCTTGATTGACAGAGCAAAGACTGCTTGTCTGAAATGTGTTTGAACAGCAAGAGGCTGATTATATGCTTGTTTGCAGACTCACTATTTGCTGAGTTTGTAAAGGTGAAGGGAAAGCTATTGATAGCGCAATCCAAGAAGGATAAGAAGGAGAAGGGTTGAAGGCATTCTTCTATCCCAAAGAACCTCAAGGCAATCCAAAGCACAAGAGGTTTGTTGCAAAAGGTTGTTGAATAAGCTCTTTATTTATCTTGTTGAAGTTTTTTTGTTCATTGGCATAATGACAACTTCTACAAGTGGGTCCTCAAATTTCGCTCTGTTCACAAGATTCTTTGATGAAGACATGAAGTAGGAATTATCGACCATGATGGATATGGTGAGAGAAATGTATGAGGATGGAAGGAAGAGCAGCATGCTTAGAAAGCAGCTGAATTCCATGAAGGAAGAGAAGCAATTGCTTGCTGGCAAATTGCAGGAAATGGAGAGGCAACTTCATATTACAAATATGAACCTGAAGAGGATGCATGAGTTGGAAACACAACTCTTTTTTGCCCAAGAAGCCGTAGTCAAGTACCAGCTTGAAGAAGAGGTAAGCCATTCCAGTTTGTCTTCAAATTCCTCTGAGAATACTTGTATTGGTTCTTTTGAGAAACATACTAAAGGCATAGGTTCCAAGTTAATGTCCAAGATGGGCTATGAAGGAAAGGGCTTGGGAAGCATGCACAAGGTATTATTGAACCAATAATGGTTGAGGAAAGGCCTAAATATTTGGGTCTTGGCTATGGACAATCTTATGGAGAGAATTCCAAAGCTGCCATGAAAGCCATTGAAACCATTCCAAGAAGGAGTTTCATTGCAAATCCTCTATCTCAAGAGTGTGAAGATTTTGTTAAGGAGGAATGCAATGGCTTGAAACATCATTTGCAGGATATAGGTGTTTAAAAGCACACCCTTGAACTAGAGAGTTGTGAAAACTTTTACAGCCTTGAAGAGATTGATGGAATTCCAAAGGGAGCCACTTCTTCATTTGCTTCACCTCCTCATGAAGGCAATAAAGGTGAAAGAGGCAGGTATAAATCTGGTTCTAACCATAGTCCTTTTGATTTTGCAAAGCATGATAAATTTCCACACAGATATGGAAAAATAATTGCATTTTCCTTTTGTGGTTTGGATAACCATCATGTTTCTAGATGTTGGAAGAGAATGGCCACATACATGAAACTTTTGAAGGAAAGAAAGCAAGCAGGCAAAGGTCCATTGGACAAGGCAAATCATGCTATCAAGAGGATGCACATGTGTTGCACTTACTGCCATAAGCAAGAGCATCTTGCTGAAAGGTGTTGGACTTTGAATCCAGCAAATGCTTCCACAAAATCTGAAGAAGAAGGTGGAAAGAGAAGATGGCAGAAATGGAAAGGGAGATTCCATGAATGATGTGTCTCAGGATGATTCACATGATGATGCTGATGTGCAAACAAAGGAAGGACCTTTCGAATGGATTGGTAGGAAATGGTTAGAGTGCTTATCCAATTAAGATTGCATGTCTATTGATGCATCTTTCTGCATTTCTTTGTTGATGGAATGCAAGTTGCAGGTTTGTTTACCAAGATGGTGAATGGAAATGTTGAGTAGGAGACTCACTTTGTTGCTACAACATTATATTTTATTTTAGCTTTGAAAGTACAATGTGCTTAAGCGAAAGTTTAAGGATGAAATGCATGCATGAGATGATGTGCATGAACACAGGGATGTTGATGTTTTCCTTGTTTTCGGAACATGTGTGTGATTGACTTGAAGGGTTGATTGCTTTAAATGCATGTTTTGTGGGCTTGTTATATAGTCCATCATTTGTATGCAGATGTAAGACATGGAGGTGTTCACAATATGTGAAAAATATGTTTCTTTGGTTGAAGCAGGAGTTTAGTCCATCCAGTTGTTGTCTGTATGCCTGTTGTTGTTAACAGTAGTTGTTGGTAGCTTGTCAAATAGGTACAAATGAAAGTTTTCTGAAGCAGATTTACTTCACATTTGTTTGAGCTACCTTAGGTCAATGATCAAGGCAAAGAAGCTCAAACTACCTTCTATGAAAATTTCAGTACAAGTTCTGCAGGAAGGCAAGGAGGAAGACAGTTCTTCTCAAGAAGACTAGCCCATCGAGAGAAGGGAAGTGGTCAGAAACTTTGGTTCAGAGGCACTATGCAAAGGGAGGTGTAGGGAGGCTAAAAGAAGAGGGTGAGTCACTCTCATTTACTATTCAAATCAGTATATCAGTCTTTTGGAGACCAAAATTTCTTTTAGTGGGAAGGCGTGATCCAAAAATGGATCCTGGATAAACCTCAAAGTCTAAAAGACTTCATGCAAGAGGTAAAAGGTGCCAAATGGCACAAATTCTTTGTAAATAAGAGGAAAATGAAAGTTGTAGGTTGCTCTCGAAAATAGTCTCATCACATAGATCTACTCATTCTGAATCCAACACAACTTGAATGGGCGAAAACGGACCCCGGATGAAGGAGTTATTGTAAAATGAAAATTGCCCAATGTCCTTAGAAAAGTAGGCAAATTTCATTAAATTTTGAACTATACTAAAAATTTTGATTTTAGTATAGGCTCACGGGCCAATCCACAGCTGACACATGGCAGTCCGGGATTGGGCCACGTGGCCTTGTTTGATAGATCTGATTGGCATATCGCATCGGCAGTGATAGGCGGGTCGGAGCGGAGGCATGGCACGATGGACTGGGGCGATAGTGGATCGCCATCGGTGAACAATGGAGTGACCATATTATATGTACATGTGCAATAGCTCAAATGCAATCACCGATATCGGCAGATCGGCATCAGCGATACCAAAGGTGAAGCGTGAAGGGCCATTGCGATATACGATGTGATAGTCGGACTCGACAAGGATTATAAACGCGATTTAAAAAGATTTGAGATCCGTCAAACGACGGATTTTTGTGTATTTTCGCATATTTCGTTTCTAAATGAAATACAAAGGGGAAGCGCAATGCGATGAGAACTGGACCCGAGAGGGTTCCGAAATGAAATTTCATAATATTTCAAGTCTGCGTGAAGGCCATTTCAACGTATTTTCAACGTTTTAACGTGGTTTCCAAATACAAAGGGGAACCATGGAACGAGCCAATTGCAATTGTGATATGTGATGGAAGGTGGACCCGGTGGGAGTTTAGGCCGCAATTATGAATATTTCAAGTCCGGCATGAACAATGTTTTGTGGATTTTCCCGTGTTTGGTAGCGTTTCTTTGTGTAAACAGAAAACGACTGCTCAGAGGAATTTTAAGCACTGATTGCCTTGTCTGTTACTAGATAGGTGGCATCCATCCTAGGAAGCATTTAGCAATGATTACTAATGCTCAGAGGAGGAAAATGAGGGGACAACAGCTTGAAGACAAGAGCCCGAGAGGGGAGATGGACAAGCAACGCCGATTTGGCTTAAAAAGCCATGAATAGAAGGTTGCTACGGTTGTTGATGTTGGCTGAGTCTGAGGGCATGATTAAGGAGCATAAGTAGGCAGCACAGAGTCTGAGAGCCCGATTGGGAGGCATAATCAGGAAGCGCTGAGACAGGGAGCTCACAAAACAGTATTGAATCCCAAAGAGCTCGAGGAGTAAAAGAACTGAGGGATAGTGAGCTGAGAGCCAAAGAGCCTCAATCCCAAGAGGGACAGAGAGCCACGATCCCACAAAGAAGTGGGAGGTGGAGCGAAAGAGGTCGAGACAGAGCCGAGCAGCCAAAGACAAAGAGCTGAGGGCCTAAATGCCAGCGGGAGAGCCTAAGAGCCAAAGCCAGAGTAGGAAGGCCGAGAGCTTCAAAGCTGGGGACAGAATGGCATTCTCAACCCATTGTTTCTGTGTTAAACCATGGAGTTGAGCTAGAGAGCTTGTAAAAAGATTGCTGCCATAATCCCAGAGAGCCAAGTCAAATTGAAAAGAGCTCACGAAGACGTAGCCCAAGAGTTGTGGGTGAACTCCAAATTAATATTGTCGTTTATGTGTCCGCCTTATTACTGCATTATCTCTGCTACTTTATTTACTGTTGTATGCATTTATATATTGGTTTCAGAAAATTAGTTTACTGCACATAATCAGTTGAAATAAATACAAGCATACACCCACATTTTCAAGCATTTCTTATTTCCACATTGGTTAATCAATAAGACTTGTGAAAATTCAAGCTTTGGAAGTGGGAGAGGTTCTTGTAAGCTAGACAAGAAACCTAAGAGCCCCATTTTCAGATCATCTCAAAACCCATTCCTTCATATTTTCCAGAAGGGGCCCACATTTTGAGAAAAAAGGGAAAAGGTGGTCAAAAATTAGCTTTCTGGACCTCTTTTTGACAGACATTGCTCTTTTGGGGCGACCTTGGGATATTGGATATTTGAAGGCCTTCCCATGAGTCATTTTCAAACATTCAAGGTTTTTTGGAAACTATACTTGAAAATCTAGTTGACCGTTCTTTCATATATTCATTTGGACCTCAGGAGGGCACCTTAAAGTGGTCTCAAAGTCAGTGTTGTGCTTCTGCAACTTCCCGTGTTCTTTATTTAAAATTTCACTATGTAAATTTCCTAGTTATCAGTTTGACTTTGTCAAAGTAAAAAATCTTGATGTAATTGAACTTGGTTCGAGGTTAAATGATGTAAGCATGAATAAATGCACATTATAGGTTGTTTTTGATGTTTAATGGGCCTCATTAAGGAATAAAAATCCAAAACAAAGTCTCTAAGAAGTGTTTTTGTTTAACCTTCTCTCTCTGACATGTTGGTTGAGAGAATCTTGGAATCAATTCCACCACCTAGGAATTCGACTCCTGAAGGTGGGGAAGTGGTCTAATGGAGTCTATATGTATCATTTCTTGTTCAGATAGAAGGGTTGGAATTTTGTGGAGGAGGCTTGTATGTTATGATCTTTTCATCTAATACATGAGCAATTGCAACTATTTTTCAGGAACTCTAGTTCTGTGAGTCTATGGTGTTTGTTTACTCTTTTTATCAGCTTATAATGGATAAACCATATTTTTTCACATGCTTTGTCTTCTTTCTATGAATTACCTTGCAGTTAAATAGATATGATTCTTGATTTCAAGCTCTGTTTATATGGTGTTCATAGTTGTGTTTATTTCTTCTAAAGCTAATGAGATGATACTTACATATGTTCATTAGTCTCTTAAAAACTTTATAATCTATACTGCATTGACAAAATTTCAAGTATACCATAGCTTACTGATACCTAGCTCCTTTCTATACTTGTCTCTGCACTCCTAAAGCCTAGACCTAATCACTTGCTCTAAACCCTAGTCTAGCAAACCTTAAAATCTCAAATTCACAAATACACAAACAAACTTGCATATCTAGCCTAAAACTTTGTTCTTTAAAGCTATTCATTGATAAAAACTTTGAGAGATCCCTCTCTGGCTCAGTAGGGCTAGATACTAAGCTGAAAGTGGTTCGAGGTTACCTCTTTCGATCTCCTCCTCAGCCTAGGAAATTGTAGAGGATAACAGGTGCATTCGTAGACAGAGATACACATGCGAAATCATGGATGGAAGGATCACCAAAGATGTGAGGAAAGAAAAGAGGAGGCTCGGACATAAGGGAGTCATCCTTCACCGACAGTTGATGCTCAAGCTCCCAGTCATACTCTTCATGAATGACAACGTAGGTTGGTTGTGCAACGCCAACTCCGTCGATAGCTTGATCCTCGTTCACAACAAATGTAGAGTCTGTAATGGAAGAACACACGATAGTGCAATACAGAGGATCAACATAACACAAAGACAAAGGTTGAGGTAAAATAGACATGTGACATGTGACATGGACCTGTATCATAAGCTTACTTTCCCTCAAAGAGCTCAGATCTTTGAGATCTTTCTCCTATAAGATGCTGAACTTCCTAAAAAGAATCCTCCCTATCTAGCATCCATGTTCCCTGAGAGAGCTAAACATACCATTTCCCCGATGTCTTTCTTATTAGGTTACCAATCAGATCAATGGGTAGATGAATCTATCTTAGGTTATCTATCCATTTTCTCTAAAGAAAACAAACCTGCCTTCATGTACAATTACAGTCAATTCTTGGCTGAAACTATGGATGAGAAATTGATGAATATTACTACTGAAGGAGTGTTTAAATACTCCTCTGTATTAGTACATATGATTATTTTTCAGCAGGGAGACAAGTTACCTATTGTTCTACACAAGCAGGATGATCAACAAGTGAATCAAGCAGTGACATAGTGGACCTCATTGATCAGAAGGAACTCAACTGAGTTCAAATTTTTAGATTTCATTGACTATTTCATTCACCATGTTGCACAGCTTCTCAACAGCTAGAGTGAGCTCAGGGTCAGCCCAAAAATCAAAAGGATCATGCACCTCAGTGATCAAGCTAGAACAGGAGACTAGTATCTTTACCAGGCTTATACAGAGATTAGAATATATGGTAGCGAATTGGCTCCATATAAATTGCCCAAATATGTTCCGATGAGAATTTTCACTCTGGAATATAATAGGAAAATGATTAATATGGATGAACTTCATTCATTCCAGGGAAGAGGAAATCTCAGTTTAAGATCAAGTCATAGGTAGGATCATTCATTTGTAATACAAGATCAACAAGCATTGAAGCAGATGCAATCCTCAAACAGATGGGTTTTCAACCCAGTTTCACCTGGTCTTATGACCCATTCAGTATTGTTTCCAACTTAAGGGTGGAACTCAAAACCACTCCTTACAATCATACACCAAGACCAGAGGTTGAGAAGTACAAGAATCCTTCTACTCTCCAGACTCCTACTTCTCAAATCAAGAAGGACAAGAGGCTCGAAGAAGGATCATAATCATCAGCCATAGGTGAAAAGGAATTCATTCATTATCAGAAGAAATCAAGGACTGACTCCAAAGGCACTACTACTACTACTCATGGACAGAAGAAGCCTATAATCATTAATTTTGATGATTCACAGTTTTCTATAGGGACAGAAGAAGCTGTAATCACTACATTTTATTCTTCAGCTTCACAGAATTTTTTAGAAATCACCTAATTTGCAGGAGCAAGTGAAACAGAGTAGCCAAATAGCTTCACAAATTTCCTTGAAATTAAGCATAAGAATGAATCTTTGGAAGGTAATGTATATGCTCAGTTTTGGAAACAAACATCTACTTCACAACAGAGGTTATTAACAACTTTTGACAGTGAAAAGGGAAGAATGAAAATGACATTTCGACAAGCCCAAGTGCCTTTTCCAAAGGCTTCCTCACATTATAAAAAGACTGTATTTTATTTTGATGCCAATCAGATACACCCAATTGATCATATGAACATGCATATGCGACTGGTGATATGATTTTCTCTACCATGACCAACACTGCTATGGAATTGTCAAAACTCAGAACAACTCTTTCAAATGTGCAGTCACAATTGAAAATAGAAAAGATATCCTCTTTGGCACGGTCAAAACATTAGAAGACTTAGTGATTAAAATTGGGTATGATCCCACTGATGTTAAAGATGCAAAAGACATTATTAGAAATAAGAATGCAAACATTTTTGCATTAAGGAAGCAACTCAAACTACCTTCTACAAAGGATCCTCAAACTAGGGAGATAGTAGAAAGTGAAAAACACAAAGAAGAGATGCTCAAGCTGATCATTGAGAAAAATGTAAAAATAAAGACAATGGAAGAGAAGATTGAGAAATTTCTTAAAGAAACAGAGCAATCTACTCAAATAGCCCTAGATCCAATTACAACTATACCTATTATAGTGTTAAGGACAACAGGGGAATCAACATCAGCAAAAACAAAATCTACATCAATAGTAGGAGATTTGAACAAAGTCTTACAGGAGCTGACTCACCAGAAACAATAAAATGAAAGGCTTCACAAGAAATTTAAGAATCTGGAGACTCAGAAGATTAAAAATGATAGTCTTTATGTTGAAGAGATTTATAAGACCCACATATTGACCAGAAGGATAGAGCAGTTGGAAAGTGATTCATTAATGGCTCAGACCTTGGCCCAAGCCAAGGAAAACATTTGGGAAGATACCAGTTAGGCCATAAATGAAGTATGGCCCTCCATATAAATCATTTCTTAGCAGGAAGATGTTGGAAAAATCACCGCACCTCTATAGAATCCGTAATTTCCACCCTGGGGATCCTAGTTACTGGGTTGTAATGTTTACCACAACCTGTGGGTTTTGGTGTAACGGCAAACCTCCACATGGTATCAGAGCTTGGACCCAGGTTCGATTCCCCCGAGCTGAGTTTGAGGGGGGGTGTTGGAAAAATCACCGCACCTCTATAGAATCCGTAATTTCCATCCTGGGGATCCTAGTTACTGGGTTGTAATGTTTACCACAACCTGCGGGTTTTGGTGTAATGGAAAACCTCCACAGAAGAACTTATAAAGAGATGTCAGATAATTATTGAATAAGTTAAAGAACTTCTTAAAGACAAACCAAGTGAAGCCACTTACATGATCCAAAAACCAAGGCTGAGATGGAGAAGATTCAGATTCTGGACATAACATAAACCATTCTCGAGATTAAGAAGGTTTTGTAGAAAAGGAACCTCATGATTCAGTTGGAGACCAAGTGCCAAGCCTTGAAGAATGTTTTTCAAAGGTTTCATTTTAAATTTAACTTACTTAATCAAAGAGGACTACCAGGATTAGTGGCACCAAATGACAAATTGACCAGTTTGGAAGAATATTGCTAGAAGCTTTATACAATAACTACTGATAAAGCTAATTTTGCAGGTGTAAAGGGTAATCTTACCGGGAAACAAATGTTAGAGGCTTTAGATTTTGATTTTACAATTAAGCATGAGATTAAACACAATTTTGTAAATAAGCCCACTTTTGAAAAGTACACCGATGTTGATGAAGTTTACATGAAATTGTTAAATATTTCTATACCAAGTTAAGACAGATGGGATCACTTATGTGAAACTATCGATAACTTTCATCATCAACTGACAGACAATTGGGCAACACTTTTTGGGGACCAGATCATCAACAAATTCCTAAAAGATAGTGCCAACACTTAGTAGTTTTAAAATTCCTATAGTTTTGTACTATTTTTGTTTTAAAAATGTCTAGAAGAACTTTTATTTTGTATAAATAACTCCTCCTTCGAGTTATTAAGGGTTGAACCCTTGGATGCGCTTTCAGGCTAGAATTGTAATTGAGTTGGATATTTACTTCAAAATAATGAACATATTCTGAATTTGCCTTCTATATTTTGTCTCTTAGTAAGTTTTTCTTATGTGCTTATTTCATTATGTCTTTGTTCATGTATTTAAGCCTTTATGCAGAAATCTGGGTAAGGTCATATTGAGTATCAATCAATCTTAAATCCCTTGTGAAGTTATAAACAATAATTAGGGACTAGATTATAAGACTATTTGTTATTATAAACTCCTCTATTTCAATTAATTGTCACACCCTTCTGCATTAGATTAAATATATTTTGTTCTACATGAAACGTTGTTTGCCTGTATTATTTTCTTATAACCAATCAAATATTTTGTCTAAATATTTAGTAAGTTATATTCCATCAAGACTCTGCTATTCACCCATTTTAAATCAATTAACTATTTTAGACAAATAGACAACCCTTTCATCCAACTTAGCAGCTGTTAAGGCTTAAGCACATGTTTTCAAATTGTTCATAACATTGGTCATCCAAAAACAAAAAAAACAAAACAAAATATTTTAGATGCTTTGGCATGCCTAACTAACCTAGAGTCATCTCTGAGGACAACATTAGACTAGCGCCTTTGCCGGGGATCCAAAATTGAACTATTTTCCCTAGGAAGACAATTAATACTTTTTCTTTAAGGTAAATAAATAAATTGTAGGTTAAAATATTTCACCCGGCGACTCCACAAGACTAAGCTGGCTCCCTCAAAACATACTAGATCTCCCTCTAATTCTAAAATTGTCTCTCCTTTATCTGATCCAGAGAGATTGGTGAGAGAAGCCTCATTTAGAAGGAGACTTGAAGCTTTTGCTTATTCTTATGTACCATTACAACCTAAAGATATTTTAGCTTTTGATCCCTTTAGCTCTGTTCCATCCCAATTAGATTTGGTTGATCTAACACCTAGGGTTTTAGAACTATTATCTAAAGGAGTTGATTTGCAGTCAACTCTCTTAGTCCAATCTTTGGAATCATATAAAGTCCCTGGATTTTTTTCAGATTCACCCAAGTTAGAGGAAGAATTAGATGTACATTTACCGGAGCTAAAACCTACTAATTTTATCTCCCCCACTCATTATACATTTCCATCTACTTCTGCCCAACCTGAAGAAACTTTTTCTGTATATTCAAACCCTTTGTTTGAAAATAAAGAACAAGTTGAAACAAAGGTGCAAAATCTAGTTATTAAAACACCTTATAAAATTTTTAGGGATCCTCCACTTTCCCATCCTCCTTCTCCTACCATTGCACCTCCATCTTCACCTACAGCTTCACCATCTTCCTCCTCATCCTCCACTACATCATCTCCTACCTCTTCTACTGAATCATCTTCATCTTCATCTTCAAATATGGCTTTTCAACCTATTGTTCAAAATAGGTATGCTTCCTTACATCTTTGTAACTAGCTCAATAATTTTCCTGATGGGTATTTGAAACACCTACTAAGGTTTAATGGGGAAACTGGTTTGTCTGTAGAAGATCATCTAACTACCTTTTTAGATTTTGCTGATATTATGAACATAGAACATGAGGATGTATATATGCGATTATTTGTTCAATCTTTAGAGGGAAATGTTAGGATTTGGTTTAGATAACTAAGAGCTGATTCAATTCATTCTTGGAATGAATTAACTACCATATTCAAGAATCAATGGGGTGTTAAAAAAGATCCAGTTTACTATCTTATAGGATTTTAAGAGCTTAAAAGAAACCATGGTGAACCAGTGGCAGATTTCATTAAATGAGTCAATAAAATTTACCATAAGATGCCTCTTGACTGTAAACCTCCAGTTACAACAACAAAAGTTATGTTTTCCAAAGCCTTTGATGATGACTTTGCAGTCATGCTTAGGGAAAGGACATCCCCTACCTTACAGGACATGCAAACTAACACTAAATAAGTTGAGGCTAATAGGCCAACATCATCTAAACTCAAAGCCAAGTCTGAAAGTAAAATGAAAACTAAGGAAGTAGGATCTTCCTCAAAAACCAAAAATGATGATCAAAAGATCAATGAGATTACATCATTACTTAGAAACCTTTCTAATAGGATTTCTAAGATAGAAACTTAGCCTAGAACAATACAACAAAGTGTTGTTGGACCTCAAACTCAATTTTGAAGAGCTCCTCAAACTCAAATTTTGTAGAGACCGAATACTGATCAACAGATCCAACCCCCATTGATGATTGGTGACCAACAACCAGATGACATTGGACCTTTAATTTCTGAAGATATAAATAATCAGGATCATTCATCTATACATAATGCTATTGTTTCTCAACCTTTAAATCAGTCTTCCCAAGATCAAGAAGACTCTCAAATTTCTAAATATCAGGCCTTTTTTGAAATTTTTAATCGTAGAATTGAATAGGAGATACGATCTAAGACCTAGGTCAGGGCCTGGTAGACCTCCAAAAAATCCCACTGTAAATGAACCTCAGATCAAATCTGCTGAAACTCAGACAACAATTTTTCAACCATTGAATCAAACAGTTGAAACAAGGCTAATTGATAAAACTATTTTGACAACTTTCAATGTTGAAAGAGAACTAGAAAGAGTTAAAATACCAATTCCCCTATCTGAATTTTCAAAGAACCCAAGGTATAAAAACCAATTTTCTAAATGGATTCAGTCATCCAGTGTTGATGCTGAAGGGGATGTGATAAGCCTGCAAGACGAAAAACCCTCAGTAGTCTTTGGTCCTAGCTCATACATGATTGATGAGAATGTACCACCTTTTTAGTTGACTCTGAAAATTCATGATTTCTTGTTATATAACTGTATGTTATATTCCGGGGCTTCCCATAATCTGATGCCTAAGGTAGTCATGAACCAACTGCAATTAGAAGTCACTAGAACTTATCATGATATTTATACTTTTGACTCCAAGAAAGTACCTTGTCTTGGCCTTATTAAATATCTGGTGGTTGCTTTAGCTCAGGTCCCTACCAAAAGTGTCCTTTAAGACATCATATTCACTGACATCCCTTCCAAATTTGGCATTTTGTTATCAAGATCTTGTTGTGCCAAATTAGGAGGAAGCCTACAAATGGACATGTCTTTTGCCACTATTTCGGTAAATGGGGGTGAGCATTTCAGATTATACAGAGAAGTTAGAATTATGAATACTATTTGTAAATCTGATCAAGCTAGGAATCATCCTATTTATGCCATTGACCAAGACTTTGGGTGTTTTGAATTATCAGCTAATAATTCAAAAAATGCTTAGCTTACTATTGAAAAAATTGTTGACAAGCCTAAAACCATCAAGACTGATATCTGGAAATTGTACTTTGATGGTTCTTGCTCAAAGGAAGGAGATGGAGCTGGTTTGTATTAATTTCACTAGATAAAGAAAATATTACCCAATCATATAAGTTTGAATTCGACGTAGCTAATAATGTATCAAAGTATGAAGCTTTCCTGCTAGGATTGGAGTTAGCAAGAAGTCTTAAGGTGCATAATTTAAGTGTATTTTCAGATTCTGAACTTATTGTCAAACAAGTTAGGAATTAGTGTCAAACTAAGCACCCCAGACTAAGATCTTATAGGAATGAGATTTGGGATTCCATTCAAAATTTCTTTTCAGCATTCAATATCACTTATATTCCTAGAGATCAAAACATGCATCCATATTCCTTGGCTATTTCTACTAGCTATGTTAAAGTTCCCGATCAAATGCTTGTCCAATATCATATTCAAGTCATGTATAGACCATCTATACCCGAAAATCTTAATCATTGGTAAATCTTTGATGATGACGAGTAACTAAAAGCCTTTTTTCAAGTCATTGATGAATTTTCAAACCTGCAAGTTGAGGAAGAACAACTTGATAATCTTGAAGTTTACAATGAAGATCAAACACCACAATTTGACTCTAAAGTTGTTGATCATGGAATTATTCAATTATCTAACAATTTTATTCCAAAAGGGTTAGTCCCTCTTGAGAAGCTCTTTGATCATAACGATGTTCCCCAAAATCCTCTATCAAATTCACCTGAGGAAAATATTGAAATTTATAACATTGGAAGTTCTGAAGAAATCATAAAGGTTAAAATTTTTGCATCCCAGTCAATGGAAGCCAAAGAAAAATATTAATCCCTCCTTAAAGCCTATAAATATGTTTTTGCCTCGTCTTATAATGAATTAAAAACATATGATACATCTCTTATTGAACATCAAATTCCATTAAAACCAAAGGCAAAACCTTTCAAGCAAAAATTGTGGAGAATTAATCATGTCCCCCTTCCTGTTATTGAAAAAGAACTTAAGAAGTTACTTGACGCTAAAATAATAGTTCCATTGAGATATTATTATTGGGTAGCCAATCTAGTTCTAGTGAGAAAAAATAATGTCGAAATTAGATTGTGTGGATTTTAGGAATTTGAATAAATATTCTCTGAAAGATAATTATCCATTACCTAAAATGGATAAATTACTTCAAAAAGTTTCAGGAGCTAATAGAATTTCCATGTTGGATGGTCTTTCTGGATATAATCAGATTATGGTTAGTCCAGAGGATAGAGAAAATATTGCATTCACAACTCCTTAGGGCACATTCATGTATGCTTGGATGCCTTTTGGGTTAACTAACGCTGGAGCTACATTTCAATGAGCTATGGACTTAAAATTTGTGAATAAGACCAACAAATTTGTTGTTATTTATTTAGATGATTTGACTATTTTTTCCAATTCTGACCAAAAGCATTTAAAGTATTTGAGAAAGGTTTTTGACAGGTGTAAAAAATTTGGGATTTCGCTTAATCCCAAGAAGTCTTTGTTTGCACTCCAAGAAGGAAAAATGCTCGACCACATCATTTCTAAAGAAGGAGTAGTCATTGATGCTAAAAGACTCTCAACAATTCAAGCACTTATATTACCAAAAAATAAGAAGGAGATTCAAGATTTCCTTGGGAAAATTAATTTTTTAAGAAGGCTTATCCCTAATTATGCTAAAAAAGTTAAGGACATAACTAATACGCTGAAAAAGAACCATGAAGTTAAATGGACTATTCTTGCAAGGTATGTATTTGATCAGATTGAAAAGTCCATTGTAGAAGCCCCCATTTTAGCCAGTCTAGATTACTCTGAACCATTTAGTATCTTTTCTTTTTCCTCTGAAACGACCTTAGCTGCCGTTGTTTTGCAAAAGAATAAAGATGGATATTACCAATTCCTTTTTTAGCAAATTCATGAGAGATGTTGAGATAAAGTATGACATCATTGAAAAACATTCCTATTCATTAGTTCAAGCTCTGAAATCCTTTAGAGTCTATCTCCTCCACTCTTCTATTATTGCCTATGTACCCAATAGTGTTTTCAAAACTATTTTAACTCAGCTTGATACTGATGGAAGGAGAGGGAGATGGATAAATAATATTTTAGAGTATGATCTCATTATCAATTCTACCAAGTTGGTAAAAGGTCAAGGCTTGACCAAACTCCTTGCTAAGTCCAATTGTAAGATCTTAGGAATAAATTTTGTTTTTGAAATCCCAACCGAGAAGAATCCACAAGAACCTTCTGCAACCCCCACACAGGAGAATCCATAAGAACCTTTTGAGAGCCCAATTGAGAAGAATCCATAAGAACCTTTTGAAATCCCAACACAAGAGAATCCATAATAACCTTCTACATCAGATTAGTCAATTCTGATTCACATTGATGAATTTTTTTATTATCAGATTGGTACTCTGATATTGTGAATTTTCTTAGAGAATTTGAATGTCTATCTGAATTTACCAAGAATTAATGTAAAACATTGAAGTTGAAGGCTGTAAAATACTGTATTGTTAATGAAAACCTATATTGGAAGGATCCACTTAACATCCTTTTACTTTTCTTAATAGAAAATGAGACAGAAGGGACCATTGATCAATTTCATGTAGGTTTTTGTGGAGGGCACTATGCTTGGAGGGCTACAACATACAATATTTTAAGGGCAGTGTTTTATTGGCCTACTCTCTTTGCACAAGTGGGATAAAAGGTTAGAAGTTGTACACAGTGTCAAATGTTTGTTGGAAAGCAAAGATTAGCAACGCTTCCATTGGTTCTAGTACTAGTCCAAGCACCTTTCATTCAATGGGGATTGGATTTCATTGGTGAAATTCATCCTCCATCAAGCTGTCAGCACATATGGATATTGACTGCTGCTGTAGAATTTCTCACTGTAGATCAACAAATTATGCAATATACTAAAGCAAAATACAAGATCTACTTCTACAACAAACTTGTGGAAGCTTAATCGATTATGAGAAAGATCAAATAGAACACATATAACTGAGAATGAGAAAGCAATCACACATGATCGCAGAATAATACTCTGGGGAAAGCGTCAGCCTAAAACCCCGATCTCTGTAATATTGTACAAGTGGAAATATCTTCAGATTACACAAAGCTTCAGCTCACAAGCCATCTAGCTCTCAGTACAATCGAACAATACAACTCACAGACTGATAGACACAACAGAAATTGAAAAATTCATTTGAGGTAAACTCCCCACCTCTGTCGGACCTGAGGCACTTAATTTTGTAATCTAATTCATTTTCAACCAAGGCTTTGAAGGATTGGAATTTTTCGAATGCTTCTTCCTTGTGCTTCACAAAGTCCTAACCAAACCATCCTTGAGAAGTCGTCAATGAATAATATAAAGTATTCTTCTCCTCGAGAAGACCTTGTCCTAAATGGACCACATACATCTGTATGGACTAGCTCAAGAGGCCTGCTGGCTGATCCTTCCTTCTCAGGGAAGTTAGTTCTGGTTTTCTTCCCAAACTAACATGATTTGCATATGGTGTTGTCTGGAAGACCACGAACTGCCTGGTATTTGCATGCTTTCCTTATTTGTGAAAAGCTTAGATGCCCCAACCTTCGGTGCCATAACCAGTGTTCATCATTTTTTCTCAAATAACATTGTTTTTCTCCTTCTTCAAATATGCATAGATTATTTGGAGTTCTTTTGCCTTTGAGTATTGTTCTTCCTGTATCAAGATCACGAACACTACACCCATCTGATCGAAATATTACCTCGGTTCCATTATCGCACATCTGACTGACACTCAATAAATTATTATTCAAGCCATCGACATAGAAAACATTTCCAGCTTTAACCGTATCTTTGAACTAAGCAATGCCTTTTCCTTTTATGGTTGCAGGGGTATCATTTCCAAAAGAAACTTTCTTTCCCTTTTCTAAAGAAGTATATGATTCAAGTTTTTCTTTATCACCTGTCATATGTTTCGAACATCCACTGTCAATGTACCATTGATTTTCCTGTCCTTCTGCATATAAAGCTATCCGACATCTTTCTGGTTGTGGTTCCTTCATCCTCCATGTTTTGGCACTTGAGGTTTGTTCCTTCTAAGTTTCCTTCCAAAACCTGCTCTTGCATTCAGAATATTCATGACCAAAATTGTTACAAATAGAACATTCAATTTCATTTTCAAGGGCGGAAAAGTTGTTATAGGTCCTCTTTGTGGTTGCAGGCATACTTCTTTGTTTTTGAGCTTCTCTAGTCATGATTGTCTTATAGGCAACACATTGAGCTGCTTTGTGACCAAAGTTATGGCAAGAGAAACATTGGCCATTGAAGAAATTCCTGCGACTATCATCCAACCGATTGTAGTTTCTACTGACATCCATTCTTGAGGAAAATTGGGAAGATTTTACCTGTGGCTGGTTGTAGGTTTTGTTTGTCCTTAAGGTAGCTTGCCCCCAATTTTCTTGATAGTCTTTGTTCATTCTTGAGGAAGATTGTCCGTGATTTACCTGATGATTTCTATTGGGCCTTTGCTCACCCCATCTTGCTGCATCAAGATAACTTTTGGAGGTGGAAGCTTGAGATGATTCACCATTATACCCCAGACCTATCTTGATTAGAGGGGAACACTGCACATTGATAATCTCATCCAGAGTTTCAGATCCTTTAACAAATTTAAGATTAAGGGCCTTTGTTTTCTCAATTTCTTTTCTAATGCCAACAATTTCACACTCTAACTTATCAAGAGATTTTTCTTTTTCATCAAGTTGAATTTGCAGAGTATCAATGATCCTATTCTTTTCTTCTAAACATGTTTTGAGTCTAGTAATATCTTCATAAAAGTCATCCACATCTATAGCATCCATTTAATCATCATCTTCAAAGGCCATTAAAAGCTTATAGTGATTACCTTGTTCATGTTCATTGCTATTTGATAGTCCATCACTATCTTTATGAGTGTAATAGCTTTTCTTGTTTGCATTCTGTTTCTTGTTCCATCTAACAGGTTCCTTCCCCTTATCCTTGTGAGGACATTTGGCAGCATAGTGACCTACTCTTCCACAAGCAAAGCATTTGATAGGTAACTTACCTCGGAGTCGTCCAGTACCCCGTTGAAGATTTTTGACAAAATTTGATTCTTCTTCTTCGTCTGATATGTGTCCTGACTCATAGTAGTCTCCTTTGCCAGAAGCCTTGAAGGCAGCTTCTCTCCTGTCTGATGGTCCTCCTTTCCTCATTTCATAAGCAGTTAGAATTCCATGCAGCTGTGACATTTTAAGGTTTTGAAGATTATCCTTTTATTCTATTGCATAAATTTTAGATTCAAACCTAGGGGACAAAGATCTTAGAACTTTTTCAACCACAACAACCTCTTTTACTTCTTCACCCAAATTTTTCATACAATTAACAATATCATCTACACGAAGAAAATAATTAGCCACACTTTCATCATTGTACATCCTGAGATTTTCATACTGAATCCCGAGGGTTTGAAGTTTTTCTCGTTTTACATGATCATCTCCTTCATAGCTTAGAACAATCTTGTCCCATATTTCCTTTGCGGATTTATACTGCATGACTTTGGTAAATTCTGATTGCGATAGTTATCCCAATAGAGTATTAACCGCCTTTGCATTTGTTTCATATTTCTTCTTCTCAACCGGATCTGTAGGAGTTGCTGATGGAAAAGTATACCCTGTATCTATGATATCCTAGACTTCAGTACCAAGAGATTGAAGATAGGCAGTAACTCTTACCTTCCAATATAAGAAGTTTGTCCCATCAAACACCGGTGCCCTGATTGATGCTTCCCTCTCGTAGTTGCTCATGATGAAAGATATTCCTTCAAGTGATCAAGCTTCTTCAGAAGGACCTGCTCTAATACAAATTGTTGGAAATAATACTGAGAGGGGGGGTGAATCAGTATTATCAAATTCTTTTCAATATGCCTTCCTTAATTTATTAATCATTAACTTGTATATAATAATGATCATGAAACCAGAAAAACAGATAGTCACACCAAAGAACACCAGATATAAGGTGGAAACACAATGTGGGTGAAAACCACCTGCTGCAATATGTCTCTATCTTCTTTCAGTTAGAAACTTTTTTTACAATGATTTTGTACTGGTGCAGTCCTTTACCAGTATGTAGGCTACAACCTGTAGAGAGCTACACAACTCTCTCTCGTTTTCTAGTCTCTCCTGGAAGGGAGCTACAACCCCCTTAGCTCTTTTACTTCTTTAAGGACCACGTTTCATTAATATTCAAACTGGATCCATGAACATCAAATAATCATCAAGTACATGTAAATCACCCAACTCTTCAGAATGCTGTAAACAGAAAAGTAATACCAGAAATCTAAACCCAGAACTCTGTTGCAATATATAAAAGACAGCCAACAAATGTTTCAAGATAAGACCGCAACATCACCAACAGGGGCCTGCGTATATCCGCAGCTCTTCTGAGACTGAACTGCACAGATCCGCACTGGTTGTTCTTCTGCTCTATGTACTTTTCTTCAGATCCGCACCTTTACTTCTGACTTACAGCGTACATGCGCACTGTGCCTTCTTCTTACCTGCGTACCTCGCACTTCGTACTTTTCTGTTCTGCGTGCGCCCTGCACTGTGCCTTCCCCTGCGCTGCGTACCTCGCACTGTGCCTTTGGCTTTGCAGCGTACTCCCGCACTGAGCCTTTTACTGATCTGTGTTACCCCGCACTCTGCCTTCGGATCGCCTGCGGACTTCTGATTAGGGCCAAATTTATAGTCCTCCAATGTGCCACAGTCAATCAGATCCACAGATCTGTTCATGCGCCCAAGAGATCACGACATGTCAATAGATTCACCTTAAGTTATCTCCTGATTTAGATCTAGCTTTTAAAACCAATCACCCAAAATTTCAGATCTTAAGATATTCAAATCTCACAAGTCAGTGGCCAAGATATCTCCTTTCCTTTTTATAGGCAAGCCCTTCTCAATACCATGGTCCAAAACCATAATAACACAATACCATGAACCATTCATGAATATTCCCACGTGCACGTGCTTTTATGCATTGGAGAGAGTGAAACTGGGGTCCGCACCTTCTGAACGAATCACCTGCGTACATGCACGCACTCCTTGGTCTGCGTACCTGCGAGTCCGCAACTTCTTCTAGGATTACCTGCGGGTATCTTAATTTCTATGATTTTGAGTGCCTGAACTGAGATCAGCCATGAGAGTGAGTTGCCATCAAGTACAACACATGTACCATAGAGCCAAACCAGAATCATAATGCCAACATGGTTCAGTATTTGTTTCTTTATCTTCAACTTGGGATGTTATGACTGCAGACTTTGATACCTCCTCTTCAATACAATGTTCTAACTTGACTATTAATGACTTCTTGTCTTTCTTAAGCTTTTTAATTTCTGTTAGTAATTTTTCACTATGATCATTAAGACATAAAACTTATTCATCTCTATTAGCAATGATTTTTTGAATTTTATTTCGCATATTTTGTAGTATTTTTTTACCTTCTTGAAAAATACATTTCAAATATATTCTATGTCTTTTGATATCACTGAATTCAGCTTCACTGTAAGATCTTGTAGAGTTATCCTTTTATTTTTGTAAAAAATGTAAAAAATGTATTTTTTATATACAGGTTGAAGGAACCAAGGGTTTCCATCGAGGGTGAACACAAAATAACATCACCTTGATCGCTCCATAGGTTTTGAACTCAGAAGTGTAGTATAATTGTATTATCCTCAATGTTTAACTCTAAATTGGTTAGGTCATATTTTTTGTTGCTAAAACAATCTATTTTCCGATTATATTTAACTCTAGGATCACTAATTGGTTTGTGATTTTAGGCATTATATAATTTTTAACTTTTGTAGGTGAGATAGAGATAGTGACAATATTTTCCCTTAATGGACCCTTTAATTTTAAATATCACTAAAGCATAATTACATGAAGTTTTTGGAAATATTAATTCCTTCAATCCAAATTAGACTCCATTTTCATTTATCAGGCAGACTTAGATTTCTTTTTTTAATATAATTTTTTTAATGTCCTTTTAATTTATTTTTATTTAAATTTTTGTATTTTTTATGATTTATATATATATATATATATATATATATCTCTATCTATATATATATATATATATTATATATATAGATATATATATATATAATATATATTATAGATATATATATTATATTATAATATATATATTATATATATATATATCTATATATATATATATATATATATATATATATAATATATATATATATATAGATATATATATTACTTTTATTAAAATAAAAATGCTTCTCTTTTGTAACTTGTGCTTAGGTAATGGAAAAGTGGAAGCTTTGGCGATGGCGGAATCTAGGGTTTGAGCACCTGTGACAATCGCAGGCTCTATCCCTCTGCAAGTGCAGTCATGGCAGGCCTATTCCTACTGCTGTAGTCAGTAGCCATGGACAGCACTAGATCTTCGTCCTTAAATCAGTGGGTACGCTTTGTATGGAACACCAGTCAGGGGGAGGCCGAGAACCTCCCCCACAAGACGACAATGAAATGCTCGAGAACCAGGCAGACAAGGAAACACAAACCAGAACAGTGACAAGGCGTGAGAGGTTCATTCCGCGACTTGTAAACTAGTTGCAGTGATTCGGCCACGAGTTGAACTGCCAGGGCACAACATTGAAGCAAGAATACAGCTCATGTCAGCCCATGCTCTCATAGGGAAGTTCATTGGGACGTGGCCGACTAAACGAGCACTGCGAAGCTGGATAACCGCGAAATGGCATCCCAAAGGGCACATTACCCTGTAGCTAGGTCCAAAAGGTTTTTTCACAGCTATCTTCAACTGTTTGGAGGATCGAAATAGGGTCCTAGATGGTGGATGGAGGCCCCTACTTCTTCAATGCAGCTGAATTATTTCTCAAAGGCTGGGTAGAGCCCTTCAACCCTGACATGGTAGATCTTAGCTGCGCTCCGGTCTGGATCCACCTGTACTCTGTTTCCAACGAATTTTGGGGGGAAGACTCTCTGAAAGCGATAGGAAACACGCTAGGTGAGTTTGTCAAATCAGCCGAAGAAACAAAGACAGGTACATACACATCTTATGCCAGAATTTGTGTTTATATGGATCTCAACCAACCTCTTCCAGATGCGGTAAATCTCTCTCACTTTGATAAGAAATGGTTTCAAATGATTGATTATGAACATGTGCCCTTTCGCTGTAGGAGATTTCATGACCTGGGGCACTTATTCAGGGACTGCCCTCTAAATCAGAAACCCTCTCGTGCTTCGGACCAGGAAGTCTCAGATGGATCTGGATTCATCAAGGTAGCACGCCGCCGAAGAGCAAATAAGAAGCCCGCCCCAAAACCAAAAGTAGCGCCATCCATTCAACCAAAGCCATCCTCCAGCAACAAATTTGAAGCCCTAGCCGATCAATCTGAAACTCCAATGAATTTGTCAGAAACAACACCTAAGTATGATGAAAATAGAAAAAAAGAAGAATCCACCACGGTTTAATCAGATAATAAGGGCAAGGAAGCTTCGACCTCAACAGAACAAAGGGAGAAACCAATGGAGAATCCACTATTAGGTATTGGCACAGAAGAAGAACCAATGGAAGATCAAGACTACTCTCACTTTATGGATGAAGAAACAGACACAATAGATATAGGGGATCTCGATCTCCCAGGACTGGAAAAGGCATGCACCACCAAAAATTTTGATAATATTCCAGCAGGACAGCTAAAAAACTTGGAAGAAGTTTTATCAAGAGCTCAAAGGAAAAAATCCTTAGGAGTCCAAACTAGCAGCTCTTGGGATAAGCGACTCATTGCCAACGACATCAAAAAGCGAGGTAGGAAAACTATCCTCCAGAGAACAATCAAGGTAGGGAAAATCTTAGTGGTTTCTGGTAGATATGCCAAGTTAACTAAGTACTTCAGTCCTGATATCAATATTTCTCAATGAAGTTAATTTCTTGGAATACTAGAGGGCTTAACGGTCCCAGGAAAACCCGTTTACTCAAAAACATGATAAAGCAAGAAAACCCTCAGGTTATCTTCTTGCAAGAAACAAAATGTGATACCACAATGTTGGACAAGCTAGCTAAGAAGTTTTGGCCGGGAAGTCATAACACAGCAGTTGATGCAAATGGAGCCTCAGGAGGCATTGCAATCATATGGGATTCGAGAGCTGTGGAGCTCACCAACTTTCATGCGCACAGGGGCTTTCTCCAAGCTACATTTCACATCTTAGGAACAAATCAATATGGACTCCTAACCAATGTTTACTTTCCACAGGAAACTCATCAAAAAGAAAGGATCCTCGACTCCATCTCGGCACTTAATCAAAACAGACCACTCCCTCTTTGGATTGCTGGTGGAGGTTTTAACATGATCACAAGCATGGAGGAACGAAGACGAGGTAGGGGCAGAAGTTCTCAGGATGGAACACTCCTGATGGATTTTATTCAAAATAATTGGCTCATTGATCTCCCCTTCAATAATGGCAATTTCACATGGAATAACAAACAAGCTGGCAACCTCCAAATTGCTTCTCGGCTGGATAGATTCCTTCTCTCAGACAATGCCATTCATCTTGGAGGGGATTTTGTTGCTTCTATCCTGCCCTTCACTGGTTCAGATCATTGGCCCATTTCTCTCCACTGGTCTCAACCGGGGAACAATACTCGTAGACCTTTCTGCTTTGAGGCCTTCTGGGTGTCCCATCCTGACTTCCATCAATTCATAAGCACAGAATGGAAATGCTTTCATCCTCCTCCAGGGTCTAAAATGTTCCAATTTCAACAAAAACTCAAGCACCTCAAAGGAAAAATCAAATATTGGAATAGAACCAATTTTGGCAATATTCTTCACGGGAAAGCAAACATTGAACAGGAAATGAGGCAACTGTAGCAAAAAATCATCACTCAGGGCAGATCCGATGATCTTGCGGACCAGGAAAAAACTCTTGAAAAGGAGTTAATAAAAAAAGACAAACAGGAAGAAATGTTATGGAAGCAAAAATCAAGAATTAGGTGGCTCAAAGAGGGTGAGAAAAACACCAAATTCTTCCACAATACTACAATCCAACGCAGAATTCATAATAACATTACTCACATTCAAAATGAGCAGGGAGCTAAACTTGAAAAACATGAAGAGATCGAGGCCGAACTTCTCAATCACTTCAAGCAGGTGCACAAAGAACCAAGCATTGACCGGTCTCAAGCTATTCAAAATATCACCAGCAAAATTCCCAAACTCATATCTGATCAGCACAATCAAATGCTTCTCAAACCGATCGATCTTCAGGAAGTGGAATCTACCGTTAAGCAACTAAAAGCCGGCAAAGCTCCAGGGCCGGATGGCTTTACTTCCAATTTTTTCCACCATTTCTGGGATCTCATAAAGAATGAAGTCTAGCAGGTAGTGGAAGAATTGTGCTCACTTCGATGGATGTTTCCAGGAATAAATGCCATCTTCTTAACTCTGATTCCTAAGGTGGAGAAGCCTTACAAACCGGACAAATTCAGACCAATTTCTCTCTGCAATATCATTTAAAAAATCATCTCCAAAATCATAGCCACAAGACTAAAGCTTCTGATTCCTCTGATCATCTGTCGAAACAGTCTGGATACGTGGAAGGGAGACATATTACGGATGGTATCATCCTCACGCATGAATGCATCCACTCCTTGAAGACCACCAAAAATCCAGGTATGCTTCTTAAACTCGACCTCTAAAAAGCTTTTGATAGCCTCAGTTGGAACTACATGGAAAAAATCTTACTGGCTTTTGGTTTCAATACTTCTTGGGTTCGCTGGATTATGAGCCTCCTCACATCCTCCTTCTTCTCGGTTTTAATCAATGGCATCCCCTCTGAAACCTTTCATCCATCCCGAGGCATCAGGCAAGGGGACCCCCTATCCCCTTTCCTCTTTATCATAGCGGCGGAAGGTCTTGGGCGAAGCATCAAGCATGCTCAACACACTCATCGCCTCAGAAGTCTTGCATTCCACAACACCTCTGCAGCTACACACCAGCAATTTGTAGATGACACCATGCTTTATGGGCACCCATCCGTCCAAGAGGCTAGACAGCTCAAATCTCTCTTAGCTAACTTCTCAGAAGCCTCTGGGGAAGCTATCAATCAATCCAAGTCTCAAATCTTCTTTTTTCACACACCCTCTTCTATACAATCCGCCATTTTATGAATCCTCAAATTTACCTCTGCCAAGCTATCCTCCACATATCTGGGAGCCCCCCTCATTGCCTCCAGCTTGAAGCATTCAGCCTGGAAATCTCTCTTAGAAAAGTTGGAAGCCAGACTGTCCCCGTGGACCCACAGATCCCTCAATATGGCAAGTCGTCTAGTCCTGATCAAAGCTATCCTTCAAGTCATGCCCCTCTACCTTTTTTCCATTCTTTCGGCCCCTAAATGTGTCCTTAAAGAGCTCAAAACCATCCAAAGAGCCTTCCTCTGGGGCAGTAAAGGGCTTCACCGTAAATGGGCTTTAGTCAAATGGGAGACTGCATGTCTTCCTAAAAAAGGAGGGGGCATCGGATTGCGAGATCCCACTCTCAGCAATGCGGTCATGGGAGCTCGTAGCTAGTGGAGATGGCTCTCGGGCTCTCTCACTCCTTGGACCACCTTATGGATAGCCAAATATGTGGGAAATTGTCCCAGAGAGGAGCTTGTCAGAATATCTGAGATGTGCAATGATTCAATTATTTGGAATTCAGCAAAAATCCACAGGAACCTTATTCAGCAGCATAGTTTTTGGGAGGTAAAAAGCGGAGACCAAGGTCATTTTTGGGAAGGCTCTTGGAAAAAGTTGCCCAAACTAAGAGACCTCTTCGCACATATTGCACCTGTGGAACAGGACCTCCAACCCCCCACCACGGTTGGAAATCTATGGAGTATCACGGCTCAACAAGACATCAGAAAATGGCACAAAGCCTCTCAGATCATAGCTAATGGAACGGCACAAGAACAACAAGCTCTGGACACAAAACTAGAAAAGAGGAAAATACAATGTTCAGAAGGAAAAGATATTCTCAGATGGGGTTAGGAAGAAAGAGGCAGATATTCCAGAAAAGAGGCTTACAATTTTCTAATTAAAGATCACTCCAGGCCCGATAAGATATGGAGCAAGATTTGGGATTCCTCCATTTGGCCGAAAATCTCCACCTTTCTCTGGCTCCTCTGCCACAAAAGGGTTCTAACTTGGGATAACCTAAGGAAAAGAAATTTCATTGGCCCCTCCATATGCTTCAATTGCAAAAAAGAAGAAGAGACCATTGAACACCTCTGGTATAACTGCCCATTAGCGCATAAGATCTTGCAAAAAATTCACTTTCGTTGTCAGAAAGAGACAGGTGCGAATGGAGACATAACGGCTACTATATGCAATTGGGACCCCCAACCTTATCAAAGCAAGATTCTCAATTACATGTGGAAGCTTATCCCAGGCTTTGTAACTTGGACAATCTGGAAAGAGAGAAATGGCAGAATATTCAAAAACCAATTCAAAACCCTAGATGAGATATAGACAAACATAAAAAAAAATCTTGAAGAAACCATCTCTCTAAAAACTTGGTACCAGGATGATCTCCCCACTCTCCCTCAGGAGCAATCAATCTGGAACAACTGGGAATTCCATAGAAAGCAAGATCAGTTAGTCAAAGGAACTAGGTCCCCTAACGGTTCACCTCAAGGGAAGTGGTCCTCTCCCCTAAAAGATATGTATAAATTGAATTTCGATGGGGCATCCAAGGGCAATCCTGGGCACTCAGGATTCAGAGGAATGATCAGAGATCACAAAGGGAACAGTATCATAATCTTCGTGGGATATCATGGTTGGGATACCGAAAATTCGGTTGAGTTAGAAGGTATTTGGCAAGGGCTCCTAATTGCACAAGAAAGGCACCTTTTCCCGATCATTGTTGAGGGAGATTCTAAAATCCTTATTCAAATGGCTACGAAGATTCTCCAGGGTTCCCCTTCCTCCAAAGTTTGCAACGGTTGGAGACTGGCTCAAAGACTATTGCATATGGAGAGATGGATCAGCGGCAATAGGGCGATCTCATTCACTCACGTCAGAAGAGATGGGAACAAAGCTGCGCACTTTCTTGCCAATGTGGGTGTGGATTACGGTCGACCTCTTCTGACTGGAGCTCCAGCAACACTCCTTCTGGACTCCTAATTGATTGATTTAAAAAATCTGGTGCAAAATGAAAAACCTGAGCCTGTAGAAGCGCTCCCAGATCCGGGTGATCCTCTTGCCATAAATGGTATTCATGCAGCGTGAACTCCCAATGTACCACCACATGCTACGCAACGTGGATCCCCAGGTTGCGAATGGAGGAGGGAGGAATGTTTTAATGGCCAAGGGACGGTGCAGGACGACGCCATTAATGGAGGCTGAAGCCCAACGCAGCCTGCGGATTGTTATTTACCTGGAGGTTCTCGATGATTTTTCCATTATGCAGTCGGTTAAGGATTATGTTGTTCAGTTCGTTCTGAGAACTGAATGTGAAGCAGTGAGGGTGTCAAGCCTCAAAGGGGAAATTCGAGCTGGTTCTGGCTCGAATTCGCAGCGCTTCCACTCTACATGCGTGCTGCGCAATGGGAATCCTTCGGTGGCCTGGGGTAAGTGGTCCATTCGCTGTTACATAAGCTATAGTTGTTCTGTCTCTCGGTTTCGTGCTTCTATTGTATTTTTCTCTGCTTTTCGATTCGGTTATGTGCCCTCGGTTCATCTGAGGCGTAATTCTGGGTTTAGCACTGGTTCTGTCAAGGTTTTGGTGACTGTCAGCACTATGAAACAAATAGGGAAACGCTCCCGCTCGGGTGAACGACCTGGTAGCAGTAAGCGTCCCTCCGCATGCCCTCAACCTACCCTGCTGCTCACTACCATGAATCTCACTTCCTCCCCTGAGGATCCTCCTTCCAGCAATCCCACTCGCCATCCGATTCCAAACGGTGCCTTTCAGTCCACCCATTTTAAATTCCAAAGTAATATGAACCGCCCTCTGATTTCAGCCTAGATAACCATCCTAATGTCTGAAGAAGTCAACCAGGTTCCTCCTATCTCTTTCATTAACTCCAATTCCTCTCACAGCAGTGAGCGTTGCTCTGCCAAAATTGACATGGATTCTAAAAAGGAAGCTGAACCAGTTATCCAAGTCGATTTGCCACCCTTAATCCCTCCCCTGGTCGACTGTGTTAATCTGGTAATGGACCCCGAAGCTGGCACGACCGACAAGATGTAGGAGGGCAACGTGTTGGGTGACAAAGAAGTGCTCAGCCAGGACAACGCATGTCTGCAGGCCGAGGAGACACAGGGGGACGAGGAAAAATGAACATGTGGTTCTTCGGGTCGCTCTTTTTGGTTCTCTGGAGGCTGCTTTGGAAGCAATGCCCAGTTTTGAGTTTCTCCTCGCCGTGGCATATGTTTGGTTCTCGGTCTCGGGATCTTAGCTCTGGTTTTATGCTTATCTTCAGTTCTTTCTCTCTCAGCATGTTTGTAAAGACAATAGAATTGGCTGTATGTCTTTTGAGATTCCCCGGCTTCTACTGTAATGGGGAAGTTTTGTAAAGTATTAGGTGTGCGGGCTCCTGCAGCCGCAACCTCATGTAAAATTATTTTGTTTACCAGTTAATAGAAATAGCTGTTACCGAGAAAAAAAAAACTTGTGCTTAGGTAACCTACGCAACTAAACTCTCTTTTTTTAATCTTTTTAATATAATATGAAACCTTAGTGATATACTTTATTACTTTTCTCTATTTTTTTTAATAATCAAAACCTATATATGTGTGTGTGTATGTGTGTCTGTGTGTGTGTGTGTGTGTGCGTATTTTGAACCATGCACTCCCCTTCGAAATGGTTCAAGAAGGGTCACGACTCACAATCCTTTGAAATGGCCACTATCCCCTTCCAAGACGCTTGATAAAATGCACGAACATTGGATAGGCCATATGGATGGCTATGGAATTATACGACTTAACAAATATGTACAAACATATCTATTCAACAATATGTCTTTTTTTTATAACATAGACACATTAGATATTGGTCAATACAGTTGTTGATTGTGGCTTCACAACAGTTTATCATTGAGAAATTATAGCTATGCAATGGTATTCTAGTGAGGATTGATGGAATTGAATGACGGCTATTGTTGGTGACAGAAAGAGAAATAAATGGTAGTGGAAGAAGCATTGTAGGTTTTTTTGGTCGATGGTTTTTAGTTGTATTTAGAAACAGAACGTTAGTAGCGACAAACCTTGCAGAGAAAAACTATAGTGGTTGTTGGTGGCGTTGAACTTCGGTTCAATGGGAATGAGATCAATTCAATGAGGGATTTTTGAGGCTGATAGGAATCAACAGTGTTTCAAAGGCCAAATCCACAAATTGGGCTGCGCAGTTTGAATGCCATTGGTTGCAGCTGTCAAGCCTAGTTGATGTGTCACGGTGCTTCGTGTGCCTGCCTGAAAAACATGTTGTTCATTAGCGTGGGCGGCCGTAGGTTTTGTTTATATATATATATATATATTTATAAATATTTTGTTTTATGTATAAAAAAATAGTTGTTTTTTTTTTAATTATATTCTCATTTTAATTTTTTTCTTTTTCTTTCAATATTTTTTTCTTTATATATTTTTTTTTTTTCAATTTTTAACTCCTTTTATTCTATTTTGTTTTTTTCATTTTTTCTTTTTTTATAATATTATATATAATAATATATATATAATAATATTATATATATAATATATAATATATATTATGTGAGTCAATATGTGATGTCTATATATATATAATATTATATAATATATATATATATATAATAATATATATTCTTTCTAAATGGCCAAGGACCTGGATCAGAGAATGAGGTTATGTGCAGTGGTGGAGTGGCCAATAGATTGAACTTCCCTGATACCAACTGGAATGAACAAATTTCATTCTTTAGGTTTAATACTCTAGAAGACTTGGAACATAAAGATCTCCATTGAGATAACAAGAATATATATTAAAATGTAGGAGTAAGAATGATGCTACAAACGAGAGTGGGTGATCTTCTTATGTACTAGGCATGTTCCTCTTCATGGAGTGTCATGTCTCATTTCGACATGCATATTCAACATAATTACTAATTAACTAATCATTATTTATTATTATCATTTACATTATTTCCTATATATTTTATTCAAACACCTTGAGAAGTTTGAAGGCAAAGATATGGAGTTGCAAAGAAGATAATGACACGATCATTTAGGCACAGAAGAAACAAGAAAAATTCAATGCAGTAATCCTTTAGAGTTTATCAAAATTTCAGAGACATGGACCACTTTGGATCAGCCATGGGAAGGAGGATAGGACTAATGGGGCATATGGTAGTAAGTCTCCGGGTGGGCATAGGTTAGGTAGAGAGGACACGATGAGAGATGGTAGGTTCTTAGATTCTCTGAATAGAAGAGGTGATGGACACAGGTTATATTATAGTCCTTGTTCTGATAGGCACTATGATGGTCATCATTATCATCCTTACAGGAGGAGTGACAAGGGGATATTTATCAAATGAAATGAGAAATTTGACGGGAAGACGGGAAGTGGATCAGGGACATCAGGACATAGGAGTTGAGTTGCCATGAATTCGAGAACCTCTTTAACAAGAAGTACTTTTCATAGAGGTACTATGATAACAAATCCAAGGAACTCTATGAGCTAAATATGGGTTGAGGATAGGCATGTAGTATATGACCAAGTAAATGGAGCTATTGAGGTATGTACCATATCTTATGGATGAAAAATCTAAAGTTCATAAATTTATTAGTGGGTTTCCATTAGTCGTAGAGATTGGATTGAGTATGATGAGCCTTGGTCACTTGTGGAAGTTTTTGGGAAACTAGGGCACAGTTATGTGGATGAAAAGAATAAGACAGAATCACAATAAGGTTGGAAAGGGGAAGATAAAGCTGAAGGTAAATGGAAGTTGCAAAGAACAAGAGCTCGCGATGCAGGTGAGAAAGAGAGTGTTGCACCTTTCAAGAAGTTCAATGTAATTAGATACGGACATGGGTCATAGCCCAGAGGGAAGCTGAACAGGGGTGACTATACTAGACAGTTGAATTGTTGGACATGTGGCGAGGAAAATCTTAAGAGGGATTGTTGGCAGAATGCAAGTGGTAGGCATGGAGTTTACAGTGCACATGAAGAACATACTATTTGGGATGTTGGGAAAAGAATTCCTTGTACCTATGCAGTGTTGGATAAAAGGCAGGAAGATCACCAAGCATCAATTATTGATATGGACAATAAGATTTGTGATTAAGTTGTTTCTATTTGGATTGACCCTGGATTTAATTATAGTTATGTTATTTCTGACATGGTGGATAAGTATGGTTTTGGTAAAGAAGTTCACACTTAATCTTGGTCAGTGTAGTTGGCTACAGGTACAAATAAAAGAGTTCATCATCGAGTAAGATCTTGTGCATTTGAGTTGAATGGTATGACTACATCAGCGCATTTGAATATGTTTCCATTGGGATCATATAATATTCTATTGTGTATTGATTGGTTGTATCTTCATAAGACTAAGGTGGATTTTTATGACAAAGCTGTTAAGTGCTTCGATGATAAGAAAGAATAAGGAAACTTGCAAGGTAAGAAGAAAGCTACACCAGTTAGAATGGTCACAACTATGGAGGTGAAGTGCAGTCAGAGAAAAGGGTGTGTTTTATTTGTAGTGCATATTTATAGCAATAAAGGTAAGGAGGATGAGGATACAGAGGTATTGAGCAGGCATTGGATCTTGCAACAGTTTCAGTACGTGTTTCCAAAAGAGGTTTTAGAATTTTCACCTCATAGGGAAGTGAAATTTTCTATTAAGTTAGTAGGGTTGAAGTTGCAGTTGGAGGAAATACTTGACAAGGGATACATTATGCCAGGTGTATCACCTTGGGGTTCACCAATATTGTTTGTGAAGAAGAAGGATGGTACTCTCAGGTTATGCATTGATTATAGCTAGTTGAATGAGGTAACGCTCAAGAATAGGTATATGTTGTTGAATATGTATGACTCATTTGATCATTTGAAGTGAGAAGCAATGTTCTTGAAGATTGATCTATGATCTAGATATCATTAGGTACAGATTAAAGAAGAGGACATCTACAAGAAAACTTTATGGATCCGGTATAGGAATTATGATTTTGTTGTAGTTCCATTTGGTTTGACTAATGTTGCAACTACCTTTATGTGCTTGATGAATAGTGTGGTGTGTCCATATCTAGACAAGTATGTTATTATATTCTTTCATGACATATTGATATATTCTAAGAATGAGTAAGAGCATTTTGAACATTTAGTAGGATTATTCAAATTGCTAACAGAGAATAAATGGTATACCAAGCTTAACCAATACAGTTTTCTTCAGACAAAGGTACATTACTTAGGGCACATGGCCTCCAAGGAAGGTATAGAAATGTATCGAAAAAATATAAGAGCTATCATGGAGTGGGAAGCTTCTAGAAATTTGCAAGAGGTAAGATCATTTATTAGGTTAGCAGTTTATTATAGGAGGTTTGTCAAGAAATTTTCTCAGATTGCATATCATATTATGTCAGTGGAGAGGCAAGGTAAGAAATTTGAATGTACAGAGGAATGTGCAACAAGTTTTTATTAGTTAAAGCAATTTTTTACAAATGCTACAATGTTAAAGATTGAAGATCTGAAAAAAGAGTTTGTGGTGTGGATAGATGCTTGCAAGATAGGACTTGGTGGAGTCATTATGCAAGAAGGACAGGAAGTAACAATGTAAACTTTGAAATAGGAATTGATACGATTACCCATTTCTTTTGAGGTGGCAGAAAAATCATGCGATTTTGAAAAGTGTTGGTTTAGAATACACCTTTTTCTAAGCATATTTTAGGCACTTTAATTTTTCTTATGAACATTTTTTTTAAAATGTTAATGATTTTCATGTTGATTTTGAAAAGTGTTGATGAGGCATCAAACCCTTTTTTAGAGCACTTATTTTTTACACTTTAAATGTTCTAATGTATAGGGTGTGAATAATTTTTTTAAAATTTTGATAATTTTCATGTGGATTTTGAAAAGCATCAACATTATTTTTAAGGCATATTTTTGACACTTTAAAATCAAGTATCAAATTGACAAATAATGAGATTGGTTTGAAAACAAAACAAAAAACAAAAAAAGAACACTACTCGAGAAAGTAATAATAAGTAAATAAAGAAAAATATCTTAAAACATTAAACGAGAAAAACATGACATTAAAAAAAAAAGGTAAAAAACGAAAATGAAAATATTTAGAAAACTACAAACTAAAACAAACAAAAAAAATAAAAAGTAATAACAAAGAAAAATAAATATTAAAATATAGTCAAATAAAAACATGGCAAAATAAATAAAAATATATTAAAAATGACAAATGGAAAAGAAAAAAAACATAAAAGTGTATAAAAAAACAAAATTAAATTAAAAATAAAATTAAATTAAAAATTAAATTAAAAAAATAACATAAAATAAATTTTAAATACAAAAATTTTTTTGAAAATAAACAAACAAAATGATACTAGGGTAATTGAAAAAAAAAAAACAAAATAAAAATCATTAAAAAATAAAAATCATAAGAAATTAAATATTGGAAAACTATATAGGAAACATTAATTAAAAAATTAAATGATAAAAAGTTTATAAAACCTTAAATATTAAAATAAAATAAAATAAATAAAACATTAAAAAAAGGGTGCTCCAAGGCCCCACCCTAGTAGTCGAATGGGGCAGGGGGTGAAGGCTCATTTTTTGGAATTGAGCTTCCACTCCCTGGGGCTCCTTGGGCCGCGGGTGTAAGGACTTGCGGTCTGTGTGATGGGAAAGGCGACTCCACCGTGCGAAGGACGTGCGAAATGCGAAGTGAACGACCAAGAGATGAGTTTATATGATGTTGGGCGAGTTGAGAGGGCGGTCCCACAGGTTGGTCGGCCGACCCTCCACTCGAGCGAAGGAAACATGTTGAACGAGTCGGATTGGGCATTGGGCATGGGTCGGCTAGGTGACATAACCCGCCACATGCTCATATATATTGTTGGAGCGTTTGAGGAGGTGAGCCATCATCATTTGGCCAACACAAGTTCAAACAAGGAGTTCTGCAGTGCATGGATAAGCCTGCACGATGGGCAAAACTCGGGTGAAAAACTCTTTCAGAAAAGTCGAGAGAAAAACTCATGCAGGAAACTAGTGCAAAAAAATTGAGTGAGGGTGAACTCGGGCGAGGTCATTCAGGTAGATCTCGAGCAGGGTCGTTCAGGAAAATTGGGTGACGTCGTTGGGCGACCCAGGCGAAGTCGTTCGGGTGAGCCGGGTGAGGTCGTTGGGCGACCCGGGTGAAGTCGTTTGAGTGAACCGGGTGAGGTCGTTGGGCAACCCAGATGAAGTCATGTGGTAGCTCAGGTGAACGAGTTCGCGTGGAGGAGTTGGTGAATGGATGGACGTGCGGACGAGCGGCCAGGTGAGGGTGTGCCATGCACGACGAAAGGAAGAATCGTGCGGACCGGTGACTTGGGTGGGGAACATCGTGCATGACGAAACGGTGGAAATGGTGAAGTGTTGGAGTTGTGAATGGAAGTATGACTCATGTGGAGGCACCCATGTGTGGCAACTTGGTTATGACGAGGCGCTCCCAAGTTGGGCAAAAGACATGATTGTGCGACAAGGTGAACGAAGGGTTGGTGAGTCATGTGACGACCGTGCGGAAGCACCGACGAGCTAGGCAACTGAGTTTGCCGAAAGTTGGAGATTTGGCTAAGTGTAAATTTGGGGTTTCCCAAGATTTAACGTGTACTTATAAAACAAGATTATATATATTGATTCGGGAAGACTCATATTCCAGGGAGTTGCCCCTCCCTTTATACTATTGTGCAACTGTATATGTGTTAATAGCTATTGATGATGAATATGTATGGGTTTTCATCTATATAAAGGATAAAGATAATACTTGGTAACGAAAATAAACTAAGTATCGAATGGTTAGGCATAGTCCATGAACATAAGTATTGGTGAAAATAAAGTGTTTGGTGGTGTCGCATCTCGCTCTAAGCGGTCGAAACACTACCGCAGGTGTAGGGGCATGACAGCAGGCATCAGGCGAGAGGGGCCATGCCGAACCATTTTTTGAATTTTGAATTTTTATTCTTCTCTAAAGATTTATGTTTAAGAAAAAAATTATGCTTCAAATATTTTTAATTATTTTTTTCAAAATAGTTTTCAATATTTAAATTTTAAAAGCTTTTTTATGTTTTAATGTTTTTCATTTTTATTTTTTGTTTTAATGTTTTATTTTAAGTTTTTACAATTTTTATAACTTTTTAATGATGTTTTATTTCATTTTTTTATTTTGTAATTATCACGTATCATTTTTTTTCTTATGATTTCTTAGTTTATTTTAGAAATAACTTCTTGTATTTTTAATTTTTTTTAATTTGTTTGTCTTTTAATATAATTTTTAAAAAATGTATTAAATTTTTCTCTTTTACAATTCTATGTTTTTTTTCTTTTTCCATCAATGGGGGATGGAAAGCTTATTTTGGTCTTGAAAATAATTGTAAAACAGCAAACCTCGTAATGTGGGATAAAAAGAAGTTCCTCTTTGAAACTTTAGTCACTCATGTTATCTTATATGGCTGTGAAGTTTGGGGCTGCAGCATCTCCAGAGAATCATGGAGAAGGATTGAGCAAATCCAGAAGCGTTTTATAACTTATAACCTGAAAATTAAAAGTAATACACCCTATCCTATTCTCCTTATAGAAGCAGGTCTTTCTTCTATTGAGAGCGTGGCTATGCTCAGGTTTCTGTTGTACAAGCACAAGCTCAATAACATAGACAATCATAGACTTCTTAAGCTAGCTTTAAATTCCAGCCAAAACCACCTAAGGCTTAACCGAGGATGGCATAAGGACACAAGGGCCTGGCTAAACTATTGGGAGATCAATGAGAATGATGCTTTGCAAAACATAAATAACATTAAAGATATTGTTACTTCTAAGTTCAAAGAAAAATTGTGGTGTGAGAAAGATTTAGCGTCTAAAAGAAAATTAAGTTATTATAAGAAGGTCATCAACGCCACCCTTGAAGATCAAAAGTATCTCTCTATTTTAACTAGCTCAAAGAAGAAAATTAATATAGCAAAGATTAGAACGAATTCTCATGAGCTCCATAGTGAAACTGGTTGTTGGACAGTTCCTAAAACGCCATGGATGGAAAGGATCTTCCATATTTGTGAGAATAGGAGCATCGAGGATGAAAACCACTTCCTCTTAGAGTGCCCTGCATACAACCACATTAGATCTCAATTTCACAACCTTTGTAACAATACTGACCTTCCTAGCCTTTTACAATGCCAAAATTATAGTGAACTCGGGAGGCTTCTCTCCAAGCTTTTTGAGCATAGGAATAAAATCTTAAATCAAAATAAATAATTTGTCTTTTTAGGTCTGATAGATCATTATTTGGTCTCAGTGGACGTTAACCATCATCATCATCATCATCATATATTTTATGTCATGTTTTTAATTTGATTATATTCTAATATATATTTCTCTTTGTTATTATTTTTTAATTTGTTCTGTTTTTGTTTTAGTTTTTTAAGTGATTCTTTCTTTTATGTTTTAATATATCTTTCAATTTACTTGTTTTTTGTATTTTGCTTTTTTCAGTGTTTTAATTTTTATTTTCTTTTGTATCTTTCATTTTTATTTATCTATTATTTTGTTTTATTTTATTTTTTCCTACAGCTTCCTGTTGATCCTCGACTAGCAACCCGATCTCATTATGTGTCAATTTGATAGTTGATTTTAAATTTTCTGTTATAATGTATTGATTCCAACCCCACAATGTGTGAATTTAATGGTTAACCTTCAAGCTTTCATTTGAATGGGTTAGTGCGCGTACACTGCGTGTCAATTTGATGGTTTACTTTTAATTTTTTGTTGGAATGTGTCAAGTTGTCTTAGAGCATGATTTTTTAGTCATTATAGTTTTAACTTTTGAAAAAAAAAATTACTCTTCGTATAATGAATCTTTCATTCAAGAATTCATTTTATTTTTTTAAATAGTCATAGAAAATTCTCTTCATGCTATGGTTTAAATATGTTGAAAACCTAAGGTTTTTTGTAATCATGATCTCTGGTTTTAATTCGATGGTTGAAAAATTGTAAAATTTTTATGAATTTTCTGAGTCATGACATTTTATCGTTAATGTCGTTGCAAACAAATTTTGAAAATGTACCTCGAAAAAAAAACTTGTTATTGCAACATCACGACTTTTTTCTTTTAGGGTGTTTTTGGCACAAAAAGAATTGGTTTTTATTGGTTTTTAATACCATTGTTATAAAATGTTGAAAAAAAAATCCAACATTAAGATTTTTTGGTTTCGGGCTTTTTTCCATGTTTTCTTTGGGTTTTTTTGGTGGTGTTCTTATTTTGAGTTTACAGTTCCCATTTCAAAGATTACTTTGTTTAGTGTGCTATGAGTCATAAAAACTAAATGAGAATGAGCATAAGTACATGATCTTGAGCTAGTAGTGATCATCGATGCTTTGAAGATGTGCAAGCACTATCTTCTTGGTAGTACTTTTGTACTTATCAGCGATCACAGTGGGTTGAGGAACATATTTTACCAATTGAATATGAATTCGAAGTGTTATAGGGCATTTTCTCACATCTGATCAGTGAGATTCCTAATGGGATGAATCAACATCCTATTCCTCCTTGCCACCATCTTACACAAATTCCTAAGCATGTACCTTTCATTTCCCAGAATGTCAACCCTAAACTGCATTATCTTAGCCCATTTAAGGACCAGCACTCCCTGTAAGCCTAGTAGGGGGCATTCACCAGCAGGTTGATCCACTATGTCCTATGTTGGTCACCAGTAGGTTACTCCCCTTTACACTTCCGTTGGTTCTATAAATACTGGAGAATGATCGAGATTCTGAAAGCTCCCCCTTCTGGGAGTTTCTAGAACATGTTACCACTACTTACCTTAGAAAAAGCATTCAGATCCTATTCTTCCCTACATTGTAGTTTTCACCACTCATCCTTTGATCTTGTCCCTCCATAAAAGGTGGATCTCTAACCCTATATTGGTAATTGGATAAGAACTCCAGGCTTACCCTACATCTCTATATATTCCCAATATTTTATGTGGTTGAGGATTGGATTTTGGAGAGTGATTTTGCCTCATGCTAATGTAGTGAGTAGTCATCATCTCATGCATTTAGTGTGATTAGAGGTGTATATTGTGACAAGAAAACGACAAATAAACAACTTGGAGGAGGTCTTCTACAAGTTCAACTGCTACTTATGGTTGTAATCTCCTTCCATTTATATCAATGTAAAGAGTTCATTGTTTTCCTATATATGATGTTTTTAATTCATATATTTCAATACCATGTTCATCTATTGAATGAAGTACTTAGTTGATACTGCATAGATCTCGTAGTTTCTTGTCTTGTGTTTTATGGCTGTGAAAGTTCAAATTTTTCCATTTAGAGTTGGAATTGGAGCGTCCAAGGTAAAGAAGGGGCGAACTATGTGAATGATTCTAGTTATGCCTCACTATGTCATCTATTTACTTTAAGGAAAAGGATTGTGTTCCTTCTCTTTTTGTTTTTCTAGATTATGCATCGACCTAGGGGAGATACTTTTGTCCACAATCATAAATCTCGTATAAGAAATTGGCGACTCTGCTAGAGAAAAAAGTATTCCTTCGGTGATGTCTTTGTCCATTGTGTTATATCACCTTGTTGACAGACCTTTGTTGTATCATCCAACCAAGAATAGACCTAGGAAGTGATTTCATTGATCATTTTTTGCAATTTTTATGTCAAAATACTCTTTCCTATACCTAAGCCACCCATTGTACCTTTGATAGAGTGTTGCACCTCACCGTGACCCACTTTGCACCAATGTTGCAACACACTAGTGCCTCTCATGGACCAATGTTGGCCCTTATTTTTGCATAACTTTTGCCTTGGTTCATGAGCCTCTCTTTGGTCTCTAGTGGAAGTTCCCTAAGTCTTGAGTGTCTTGTGGTCTCTCTAAAGAATCCATTTGGTTTCCATTTCTGTTGTTTTCCTTTGGTACGAGTTGGTTTTGATTTTTCTTTGTTGTTATCATTTGGTCGCTCACAAAATAATTTGGTTTGATTCTTGATCACTAATTGAACTGTTGTTTTATTATTCATTCCTAAAAGTGCAATTGAATCGGTAATTGAGAATTTTCATCTTATTTTTCTTCATTTTGAAAATTAAGTGTGGAGAAAAAAAAATCTTTGCATTTTCATCTAGGTTGTGAAATTGGAATTCTCTAGTGTGAAATTGCATAATTTTTCTTTCATTTTTGCAAAAAAAATTCCCCCACCCTTCATTGTCAAGGAGGGATGAATTGCGTATGAGTATTAATCTCCTTCGAGTGACATCTCTTTTGAGTTTTGAAATTTTCACCCAACTTTAGTTTCAGTACTTTGTTTCTGAAATTTGAGATTACTTTTGATTTCACTGGAATCTTATTGTGTTTGTTTTGAAGAATTGTCTTTCATACATAACATTTGCATAGTTAGAATTTTCATATTCATACCTGGAAAGGAAATTGTGCATATATTACATTCGCATAGTTTTCATGGGAATCATGCATAGATTACATTGCATGGTTTGGCACCTTCTAACGCTTTGATTTGAATTAGAATAATGAATTTGAAAGATCTAGTTAGGAATCTCTTGTAGGTTGCATATTTGATTGTTGTATCATTGTTTACACCTCTTTCTACACTAGATAGCTTTCATCAAAAATGAAAAGAGTTCTTTTTGTCATATTAGTTGCATCATTCAGATGCTCTGTCACTAAGTCTCCATCTTTCATCTTCAGGTTATATAGCTTCTTCCGTAGGAATAGTTTATTCACCAGAGACTTAGATTGGTACAAAGTCCCTAACTTGTTCCACAAAACCTTAGTCGTAGCTCCCCCTGAAACATTCAACAATACTGAATCTGAGACACACAATCGTATTGTGCTCTTTGCCTTCCGATCTAACATCTTCCATTATTCATCAGACCCTCCCATTCGTTTAGCGCCTGGATCTACCATGATCCACTTATCTTTAGCCACCAACAGATCCTCCATCTTGAGTTTCCACAACTCAAAACTCTGACCATTAAATTTCTCGATCTCTATCTTTCACCACCAAAATTGATTTCGTAGATCTTTCACTGAACAGGGCCTACCATAGGCCTGAGAGAAACCCCTTAGCAACAAAGGCGTCCCCTTGAAGCCAAAATAGCTCTGATACAAAATGTAGGTTTTAACCTCGTACATAAATTACCCCCATACGAATTATAAAACACAGAAAATAAACAATGCGAGAGAATAACACATAAAACACATATACATGGAGATTTTCCCTTGAATCCCAAAACCAGGACTACCAACTTGATTTTTCATTATTTTCCTTTCAGTCTCACAATACATATTTATGCATGCCGAAGCATCCAATACCGTGGACCGAAAACGATCGCATCTAAAACCATGGACCGAAAACCATCGCATCCAAAACCATGTGCAAAAATCATGCACAAAACCATAGATAGGTTTGGCCAGCCTAACATAGGATCCAAAACCAAAATTTTTAGGGCGCTACCCCAGACCCCATACAGTGGAGTTACCTGCACCACTCAAACCCCCTGTGACTCTGCTCGCTATGCAAATCGGCGCAAAAAAGGGGGGCTCTGCCCCCCTCCTAACTCCCTAGTTAACTATGTGGGCTATTTGTGGAAGGAATATAACACAACCAAACATTCTCCCACTTGTTGTTTTCTTTCCACAGGGGGGCACAAGAGAGCTTAGTCATTTATCTAGCCCTACAATGCCCATGGTTTCTCTACAGCAAGAGAACTTCTCAGAGCTCATAGATTTTGTCAATGCATCTGCAGTATTCTTCAAAGTGTCCACCTTTACCAGCAACACCTTTTTTTCTTCTATCATATCCATCACAAATTGATATTTAAAATCAAGGTGCTTTGTATTTGAATGATATGCAGGGTTCTGTGCCAAGAAAATTGCACTTTGGTTGTCACAGTCTATCCTTATAGCTCCCTGTACTAACCCCATACTTAAACACAATCTCTGCAAACAAACGGCTTCCTTTCTTGCATGAGTGGTTGTCATGTATTCTGCCTCTGTAGTTGATAGTGCCACTATACATTGTTTCTTACTCATCCAACTGACTACACCTCCAAATAGGTTAAACACATACCCACTTGTAGATCTTCTTTGATCTAGATCTCCAACCTATTCTACATCAACAAACCACGAGTATCCAACACTTTGTCAAATTGTGGTCATCCTTGGTAGCAAAAACCATAATCACTAATGCCAGAAAAATACCTAAAAACCAGCTTCGCTGCTGTCCAGTGCTCCTTCCCTAGTTTTGACATAAACCCGCTCAATACTCCCACTACATGTGCAACGTTTGGTCTAGTATAGACCATCGCATACATTAGGCTACTGACTGCACTTGCATATGGAACATGGGACATATCCTCTTCCTCTTCTTATGTCTTGGGACATTATTCAGTAGATAATTTTACATCTACAGGAATAGGAACCTTCACCAGTTTATTATCCTGCATATTAAACCTATGAAATATTGTCTCAACATACCTTCTCTGGTTTAACCAGAGATTCCTCTTTGTTCGATCTCTTTTAATTTCCATGCCCAAAATATAGTTTGCAACACCAATATCTTCCATGTCGAATTTGGAGGACAATCAGGTCTTCAAATCTTGGATAATTTCTTTGTCATTTCCAACCAGCAACATATCATCCGCACAAAAGACCAAATAAATAACATGGTAACCAATTAATTTAAAATACACACAGTGATCTGCTTTGCTTCTAGTGAAGCCAAGTCCCCGTATAAATGTATCAAATTTTTTATACCACATCCTTGGTGACTATTTTAACCCATACAAAGACTTCTTTAACTTGCATACCAGTTCTTTCTTACCCTTCACCGCAAAGCCTTCAAGTTGCTTCATGTAGATATCCTCTTCCAGATCCCCATGAAGAAATGTCATGTTGACGTCTATTTGTTCTACCTCAAAAATAAAAGCAGCAACAATAGATAAAAGTAATCTAATAGAAGCTACCTTGGCAAGAGGAGAAAAAATATCACCAAAATCAATTCCCGACATGTGGGAATAACCTTTTGCTACCAACTGAACTTTGTATTTCTCCACCTTTCCTTCTACATTTGTCTTCTTCTTGAGCACCCATTTGTTGCCAATGGGTTTCCTTCCACCCGGAAACTCCACCAAATCCCAAGGCTCATTTTTGTGTGAACATGTCATTTCATCAACCTAGGCCTCTTTCCATAGTTTTCCATCCTCTAAATCTACTGCTTCCTTCACAATTATGGGATCATCATCAATAATATATAAAGAAAAAATTGAATAGAAAGTAGATGGACTATACCTTTCTGGTTGCCTTCTTTCTTAAACTAATATTTTCACACCCAGAGTCTGTGGTTATTCATCTTCTGATTCCTCCTTTGCCATAGAGTCTGATTCTTCCTCCTTTATCTCAAACGCTACCTTCTCAAGTTCATTTGCTTGGAATTCATGTTTAATAACATCTGTCACCTCTATGAACACCACATATTGGTTGTACACAAAATTCCTTGTTACTGGGTTCTAAATCTTATAACCCTTTAAACCAACCTTATACCCAATGAAGATGCACTTTTCAGATTTAGTATCCAACTTGGTTTGTTTCTCCTTTGGAACATGTACATATGCATCACATCCAAATATCCTCAAATGTGAAGCAGAGGATTTCTTACTAGTCCATACCTCTCATGGTGTCTTATCCTCCAACGTTGATGAAGGTGATCTATTGACCAGGTAACATGTTGTCTCCACCGCCTCTGCCCAGAATTCTTGTCCTAACTTGACACCACTAAGCATGCTTATTTCCCTTTCCATCAATACAATGCAGGAGCATGCAACTTGGAGGAAAAAATCTTTAAACTTATTCCAAAAATAGATAAATAATCTACAGGCAAAGGAGTGGGGTCCTTTAGCCATCAATTTCCATGCTTTTCTAGCTTAGGATAAGGATAAAATTTAATAATAAGATCATGTTGTATTAATCACTTTATCGATAACCTATAGTAAGCATTATGGATAATTTATTTAATCATTCCATGTGATTGTCATGCTTCTGTAAGGGATAAGGACCGAGAGGGCTTTATCTATTATTTTAAAAGGAAATAACGAGACTTCTTTGAGTTAGTTGATCCCGAAGGCATTGTGATATTGAAACTCTCTTGGTGCATCTGAATTGATGGTTCTCTGTCAACTGGAATTTGTATGTGTATTGGTTGTAGTTATTTACTTTTGAACCTTGTTAATGATGATTTAACTCTATTTCTCTTATTGATAATTGCTTTAAGTTTAATGGTGTGGTTTTTTTCCATATATTGGCACATATGTTCCTCGTACGTGTGTTGAATTCTGCGGTGGAAACTCTGTTTACATAGGAAAACCGTGAAAATACTTACCCTAAACGAAGTTTTAGACTTGAAATATTATTGAATGTGGTTCATACCCATATCGAGTCTAAACCATTATCGCATCGTAGAACCACAGTAGAGTGGGAGGGACCTTTGAAACCGCCGAAGTCCAAAACTCTGACAGCTCAGACCCGAAATACTATAGAGAAGAGTGGAATGGTTGTCGAGTCCACAAGGCTTATCGTATCAAAAGCCGAGGGCAGGAGGAACCTAGCATTGGTGTATTGAAATTGCCAATAGTGATACACAAGAGCTCACATGTTATCGCATTGGGGAAGAGGCTCTTAGAAGGTTGATAGTTAAAGCGTCTATAGTGGTGATGTGTATAGTGCATCTCTTTGAAATTTAGACCGATAGTATATGTCTGGGGGTTAATATTTCCCATTGTAAACCAGTCGATAGTGCAATTCTTGGGAATTAGCACTACGACCACTTATAACTGTCGATTGTATATTTTGTAATTTATAAGGGATTACGGTTTTGATAGTGGAAAAGAATATTTGTTTCCCTTATTAAGGATCAGGGTGATTTGGAAGGAAAACGTGATGATTTTAGGAAAAAGGGGAAACATATGAAATAGTTAATCTATCAATAGATGACTGATACACCAATTGAAGAAGAAGGAGAAATTCAGCCTGAGATTGAATAACTGCTAACCGGATTTAGAATGTTGTCTATATCGCGTGCACCTAGACCACCATTAGTGTTATCACAAAAACCTTTTGACACTGAATTGAATCTTAGAAGTAGGAGAAGGAAAGCTAATATGGCTTTCAAAGTTGGAAGAGGATGAGGACATGGTGGAAGAGGACGACATGTTGCAAATGCTGAAGTAATGGAAGTTGTGCAATAGATGCAAGCTAGATTGAATGGATTAACAACAGAAAGAAATATAGATGATAGAGATGTTAGTGAACCTGAGGTTGAAGCTATAGAGGAAGAAGTTGTAGCAGCTACTCCTTAGATGATATTCCTCCAGTCAGCGTTGAGATCCATAGCTAGGCCAAAGATCGAGGTTTCAATATATGAAGGAGGATTGAATTTGGAGGAATTGGTAGACTAGATTAATAGCATGAAGAAATTCTTTGACTATGAAGAAACAGAAGATGAGAAGAAAGTAAAGTTTGCTACCACCAAGCTAAAAGGCCATGCAACACTTTGGTGGGATGGTGTGCAGGTAGAAAGAAATAGACTTGGCAATCAACCTATCAAGAATTGGACTAGGATGGTAGCAAAGTTAAGAGGTATGTTTCTACCAAGTAATTATCAGTAAACCTTGTTCAGACAAATTAGAATCTTAGAAAGAGGCCTTTAACAGTGAAAGAATACACATCAGAATTCTATAAGGTAAGCATAAGAGCTGGAGAAACTCAGGATACAGATGAGAAGGTGGCTAGATATGTGAATGGCCTTAGGATGGACATTGGAGATGAGATAAGTATAATATATCATAAAACAGTAGAAGAAGCTTATCATATGGCACCGAAGGCTGAAGAAAAACTCATGAGGAAGAAGTCTGCCAGAGGGAGAGGTACTTTCCAAGGAAGGGGAAGTCAAGGTGGTAGAGGAATATCTACAGCACCTAACGATGTAGCTATCAGTAGCTCAACCCAGCATGCTCCCACAGGAGGTGATGCAAGAGGCAAAGGGAGTTTTTCTAGAGGAAGAGAAAGAGGAAGAGAAGATGTTACAAATGTAACAAACTGGGATACAGAGCTTTTGAGTGCCCAGAGAATGCAGAAACAAATCAGAGGAATGACATTGTTTCTCAAGCCGAGGGAGAAGCAACTGCAACAACAGTGATGGAAGAAGAAAATATACCAGAGAGAGGAGAATCTTTGGTAGTAGTTAATAAAGTTTTTCTCAAACCAGCAAAGGAGATAGTTGAACCATCACAAAGGAAGACTTTATTTAGAACAGTGTGTAAGGTTCAAGGGAAATTCTCTCACATGATCATTGATAGTGGCAACACTTATAATTTGGTCTCTACAGAAGTGGTGGATAAATTGAAGCTGAAGACAATGAAACATCCAACACCTTACAAGGTGTCATGGTTACAAAAGAGGCATCATCTGTTAGTGAACAAACAGTGTGAAGCGGAGTTTCAGTTGGTTATGTATAAAGACAAAATTGTATGTGATGTGATGCCAATGGATGTGTGTCACATATTTCTTGGAAGACCTTGGAAATATGACAGAGGAGCCATGCATGATGGGAAAAGAAACACCTACAAGTTTGGAAAGGATGGTGTCAATCAGACATTGTTGCCTTTGCAAGAAGAAGATGCACTAGGAAAGAAGACTAATCCAAAAAATCTGTTACTAGGAGGAAATGAATACTTGAAGCAAATTGAAGAAAATGAGGTAAATTTTGTTGTAATTTGCAAGACCAAGGTAATAATGACTTCAATTAAAGTTTCTGATTTATCCATTGAAATTCAAGAAATGTTGGAGAAATATTGTGATATTATTGTTAATGATTTGCCTAATGAGTTACCACCCATTAGAAATGTTAGCCATCATGCAGATTTGATTCCTAGAGTAAGTCTACCTAACAAAGCAGCTTACATAATGACTCCTACAAAAAATGAAGAAGTTAGGAAGCAGGTGCAAGAATTTATTGACAAAGGGATGATCAGAGAAATCTTGAGTCCTTGTGCAGTACCAACAGTGTTGAGTCCAAAGAAAGATGGAGGTTGGAGAACATGTACAGATTCAAGAGCCATCAATAAAATCACAATTAGGTACAGATTTCCTTTACCTATAATTGAATATTTAATGGATTGCTTGAGTGGAGCAAAGTATTCTTCAAAACTAGATCTTAAAAGTGGGTACCATCAGATAAGGAAAAGAGAAGGGGATGAGTGGAAAACCACTTTTAAGACAAATGAGAGATTGTATGAATGGAGAGTAATGCCTTTTGGGATGTCAAATGCACCAAGTGCATTTATGAGACTCATGAATGAAGTTCTTAAAGAGTTCATTAGTAAATTTGTAATATTATATCTGGACGAGATATTAGTTTACAACAGGTCTAAGGAGGAGCACACGAGACATCGGAATTATGTCTTACAAATGCTACAGTAGGAGAAATTATTGTTGAATTTGAAGAAGTGTTCATTCATGAATTGATAACTAGTGTACTTGGGTTTTTTTATTTCTGTTGAAGGACTGAAGATGGATCTAGAGAAGATCAAGGCAATCATGGAGTGGCCTTCACCGAAAAGTGTCTTTGAGGTAATAAATGGTCTCGCTAGTTTTTATATAAAATTCATAAATAATTTTAGTAAGATCAATGCACCTATCATTGAGACCATAAACAAGGATAAAAAACCATTTAGATGGACTGCTAAAGCATAAAAGAATTTTTAGCTATTGAACAAGAAGGTCACTAAAAATCCTATTTTGGTTCTACCTAATTTTAGTAAACCTTTCCAAGTGAAGTGTGATGCTAGTGAAGAAGCAATTGGAGGTGTTTTAAGTTAGGAAGATAGATGTATAGCTTATTTTAGTGAAAAGTTGAATGATTCAAAGAAGAAGTATTATTCTTACGATAAGGAGTTCTATGAAGTTGTGTAGTCATTGAAGAAATGGAGGCATTATCTAATATCAAAGGAGTTCATACTTTATTCAGATAACCACGCACTACAATATATTATGCAACAGTCAAAGCTTAACTAGAAACATGCCAAATGGGTAGAGTATCTTCAAGGTTTCCATTTTTTCTTGAAGCGTATAAGTGGCCAATCAAACCAAGTTGCAGATGCCTTAAGTAGGAGAAGTGGATTATTTCAAGAAAGTCAAATACAAGTGTTGGGCTTTTATTTTCTTAAAGAATTATGTGAAACGGATCCAGATTTTAAAGAGGCATTGAAGCTAGTAAAAATATTGTTTTGATGGATAGGAGTAAATGGCCGGATTATTTCTTACAAGATGGATTGTTGCTTAAGAAAAATCATCTATGCATACCAAAATTTTCAATGAGGGAGAGTTTAATCAGAGAAAAACATTGTGGAGGACTTGCAGGACATTTTGGCATAGAGAAGACTTGTGAACAGTTGAACAGATTTTATTTCTGGCAAAAAATGAGATCTGATGTTGAAAAGTATGTGAGAGCTTGTAAAATTTGTAAATATGCAAAGGGAAGAAGCCAAAAAATAGGTTTGTATGTTCTATTACTGACTTGGGATATGGTAAGTATGGATATTGTTTTGGGCTTACCAAAGAGTCAAAAAGGTAATGATTCAATTTTTGTTGTAGTGGATAGATTTTCAAAAATGGTACACTTTATTCCATGTTATAAAACTAGTGATGCTTCTTGTTGGATACCTATACCAATAGGTTTCATATTTCATGATTGGATATCAAAGGTCCAAATATGCTCTACTTTGATAATGCAAAGATCCCATATTTCCCTAAGAAGACAATGTCTGTCTCAATTTTGATAAGAACTCAATTTTGATGGATGGTCCAACAGTCTAATCTGGATCATGCCATGTTTTCAATTTCCATGTTGTAGAGTAGAGAATGAAATCTGTCCAAATTGTTTAATCTTGGCAGATCAGTAGCTAGGTAGAGAAGCTAAGGTTCCCAACTGCTTAATCTGGGACCTTGGAAGGAATAAGGGTTGTATTAGATAGGAGACGAAAGCAAAAAGCCAATGAAAAGAAAAAGGCATTCAAAAGGGTTTGCAAGTCCAAGTGCACCCTCCAAGAAGGAACAAAAAATTTTAGGAAAACTAGTTGGGTAAGTAGATGGGGTTGCAGAAGTGCTGTCTCTTTCAAGACCAAAGGTGATGAAACTTCCACAAGAAAAGCAACACATTGGAGCATGACTAACTCCCTCATTTTTCATTTGTATATCACTCATTACTTACACCCTTTCATCTACTGGTTCATACAACAAACTCAAAGTTTTGTCATGGTACTAATGGCCTTCAAAAGCCACATTTTCTGTGTAAAACTCTTTTCATTTTCATCTACTCTTGACTTTCAGATATTTTCAAAGAAAACTTGGTTGAATTAGCCCTCACTCATATGTTCCCTCCATGTTAATAACTAACTCTACTACTTAGCTCCCTATACCCCATTATCCCTATTATTATAAACACCATGGTGTATAAATCCCACAATGTATAAATACCCCCTCGTTGGCACTATAGCCATAATGTTCGCTTCCTGGGAATTGAATTAGCCCCTGGCTAAGGTGAAGAACCCATGTTCCACCTTTTGCTCCATCTCAACCGGTTAACCTACCCAAAAGTTCCATTTCGACCTTAAGAACCCTTGAAAAACCTTTTAATCCCATAAAAAACACCCAAGAGAAGAAAAATATCATGAAATTATCCTTCCCCCGCCTTATCCTAAGGTCGGGAGCTTATTTACCCTTCCATATTGTATAAAAAACCATTCGACCCCTTTCCCTATAGTCTCTGCTTTCATAAAGATTTATGCCCGAACTTTATATAAAACCAGCAGATTGCATATTTTCCTAAGGTTGGCGGACCGAATTATTTTGGTAAGTAAAACTATTGAAAATTCTTCAAAAAAAAAATAAAAAAATCAATTAGCGTATGGAGGGTCCCGTCGTCACGTTTGCAGAGAAATATCATTGTTTAAAGCCAGCCCACGCACAGTTACAGCTCGTGCAGATTGCTCGTCCGATAACCATCAGATAGCATCTATCCCAGATCTACGGTTGGCGTTGATTTCGAAAAATCCCGACGTCCGAAAGTTAATAAAAGCAGTAGTTACAGCTCGTGCAAGTTGAGTGCCCGACAGCCGTTGGATCGCGCGTCTCCAGATCAATGGCCCACATCAATATCGGAGGACCCTACATGTCTGACAGATACCTTCCGATATCTGTCAGACGCTTACGTCACGCGAGGACAGATGGCGCGCCCAAATTCCATCGGAGCCCGTCTGACAATTTCTTCGTCGTACAGGAAGGGCCCTGATATGGTGACATCTGTGCCGTCCACGTCCCCGTCTTGCTATCGTGCACGTCACCACCACGTCTGCCCACCTCGTCCGTCATTCGCCCACGTGGTCGCCACCTCATCGCCCCCGTGGACCGGTCGTTGACCTCCACGTCACCCGATGACGTCCTGCTGACGTCATCCGACCCGGCTCCTCATGCTGACGTCATCCAGAAAAGCGCGCCAAATGACTATAAAGCCAAATTTTACCGTTTTTTCGCCAATTTCACTGTTTTTCTCAAAGAAAGCGTTGTTTCGCCATCTGCATGAACTCCACGACGCCTGCGCCACCAGCCACCCTGCGACCATTTGCAAATCTCAGACAGCTAACACAACTGCAACCTCACCTCAAGCTACGATTAAACAGGTATTTGAGCCTTCATCCTCCCTCGAATTGGTTTTTTCTCAATTTCTCGTAAAATCCACCACAGGAAGCCATATGATTGAAAATTCACCAGAAAACCAGCTATAACCTACCACTATTCGACAGTTCAGAGGTGAAAAACAGTGGCGGAGACCTCATTTAGACTGTAAGTTCTGGTAAAACCCTGCCCGGTTCGCGCAATCGTGAACTTACTACATTTTTCCCAAATTGCCTAAAAGAAAGCCTGTCAAATGCATAAAGGCCTCCTCAGAGATTTCAAACACTGATTATAGTTGTCTATGCACCAACCTTGCTGGTTTCTGCCTCCCTCAATTTCACCAGTTCAATTGACAAACCCAGCATTTCAAGAAATACTTGAGGCAAACATGGCTGCCCCTGCAGGATCAGCAGCCCTCAATGTCACTCCCCTAAATGCTCCTCAGAGAGAGCTGGACTGGCAGGACTTTGCAGATTTAGACTACCAGATCTCAGAAGACTCCCCCTCCAAATGCACATTTCACATTCGTTTGTTAAATGAATTCAGGGCTAGGCACAGGGATGTGACTGATATCCTAGGTGTTTGGGAGTCCTCCCTCCCAACTTTTAAAATGCCCCAAGTCAAGCAGTTCCCTGACCTCATCTATTTATGTGCTGATGGTTATGATCCAACACAGAGGGCAGTAATGAATCCTCAAGGTGAGGTTGTATTTTACACTACCCCTCAGGCCATCAGGGATATGGTCCAATTCAAAACTCAAAGGAAACTGATTCCTTTATCTCTGCTGGACCTAATCAATCAAGGGTCCAAGATACTCACAGAGGCAGAGATCCTGAAGCTGAACCAACTATTCATTCGGAAATCTGACACAGT